>OY992886.1:55675527-55705527 GCA_963921405.1 Cepaea hortensis
CTGCCACATGTACTCTCATGTCCAAAGCGGTTGCAATGTCCTGTTTCCAACTTCATGCTTATTTGCCCCTGGCACTTCTTACAGGAATCATGGTCTCCCACCACTGTTCTATCAAAGCCACTGTGACGTTTCATAAGGTCAACGTGTGCCCATTTCAGAAATATGATGCAATTCATATAAGAGTAGGAAAATAACCGATCGGAGAGCGGGGCCTCAGCGGAGCTGACAGGACTTGAAAGTACAGCTTCCTCTAGACAACTTCCTGTGTACAACTTCCTGTAGGCAAGCCCTGCTTCTTTCCGCCGCTTCTGTGAAATCCTAACAATATATGTGTATTTATTTATGAACTGTCTTGTCTTTGAGGCCTCAAATGGTTCCCCAACTGATATTTATGTGTAGACAACTCGTGCATCGCCCGTCCCATGCATGCAACACAAAGCGTCACGACACGACATTTTACAGACGCTTAACAGTAGTTCTCATTATTTACTAAGTATATCTTGTGGTGTCAGTACATTATTTCCTACTTCACACAACGTTTTATTGACGTCAAACGACGCATAGAAAGATGATGTATTATAAAATGAAAATGTTATAACAAGAAATGCTTTCATACTAGCAAAGTGAAACAGTAGGTTATCGCTCTTTCTTACCAGCACAGTGGTCAGTGTTAAATCCCGTATCGTGACGTCATTGTTGTCTGAACAAGTACTGCCGTGTGCGGGACGCAGACTCGTCAAATAGATGCCGACAATTTTCAGAATTGTCCGCAAACTTTCTAGAAAGAATAGGCGGCGAGGAAGGGATTTTGTCAGCCCAGCTCATTATGTCATGACCTAGTATATGTTCAAGCTTCAATCCCTACCCAGGAGCTTTATAAAAGGACACAATATTGATGGTTGTCTGCCGTGTTCTTGTCTCACTACAAGTCAGCTGTTACACTAACGCATGAAGACAAGAAGTCTTCTCACACTACAAGTCAGCTGTCCCACTAACGCATGAAGACAAGAAGTCTTCTCACACTACAAGTCAGCTGTCCCACTAACGCATGAAGACAAGAAGTCTTCTCACACTACAAGTCAGCTGTCCCACTAACGCATGAAGACAAGAAGTCGTCTCACACTACAAGTCAGCTGTCCCACTAACGCATGAAGACAAGAAGTCTTCTCACACTACAAGTCAGCTGTCCCACTAACGCATGAAGACAAGAAGTCTTCTCACACTACAAGTCAGCTGTCCCACTAACGCATGAAGACAAGAAGTCTTCTCACACTACAAGTCAGCTGTCCCACTAACGCATGAAGACAAGAAGTCTTCTCACACTACAAGTCAGCTGTCCCACTAACGCATGAAGACAAGAAGTCTTCTCACACTACAAGTCAGCTGTCCCACTAACGCATGAAGACAAGAAGTCGTCTCACACTACAAGTCAGCTGTCCCACTAACGCATGAAGACAAGAAGTCTTCTCACACTACAAGTCAGCTGTCCCACTAACGCATGAAGACAAGAAGTCTTCTCACACTACAAGTCAGCTGTCCCACTGACGCATGAAGACAAGAAGTCTTCTCACACTACAAGTCAGCTGTCCCACTAACGCATGAAGACAAGAAGTTTTCTCACACTACAAGTCAGCTGTCCCACTAACGCATGAAGACAAGAAGTCTTCTCACACTACAAGTCAGCTGTCCCACTGACGCATGAAGACAAGAAGTCTTCTCACACTACAAGTCAGCTGTCCCACTGAGGCATGAAGACAAAAAAACCTCTTCACGCCTCGAGGTTTATTAGGTATACGGTGCTATCCCAGTAAGTATATGGGAAAAAACGGCACTCGCGGTTGATGTGATCGATATCCCGAAGACGCATTCGATGAGGAGAATGAACGTAATGCTGTGTACAGCGAGCGACACAAGATGCAATATTTCACCGAATCTGTCCCCATCGTCTGGCGGAGCAACCACACTGTAATGTTAAGACACAACTGACGTTTCATCATGTGACACTTCATCCATTTTATCCCCGAAGTGTCACTTCCTTGTCTCAACCGTACAAGTTCACCAGCTCAAAGCCTCAGGTAAACTTTAAATAAAGTTTGGGTCAAGTCGGGCCAAAGCTATAGGGACTAGATTTTCCATAGGACCTTTCCTTTCCCTCCCTCCCTGCCTTCCTTCCATTTCCCCTGTTGGTGGTGTTGTTGTTGTTGTTGTTATATTTCCTCCGGTGTCATTATTTCAAGTTCAAGTATGATCTTACAGGGAAGTAGGGGGTAAATTGCAGAAATTTCCCCAGACATATCTTGATTAAAAAAAAAAAAAAACACGCACACACACAACAATGACACATATATACTCCATTATTATAATTTCTCTCATAATATGTCTTTAATAGAAGGCTGTTGTTAATGTGATTGTGACCTCAGTAAAGGATGTCTTCTGATGTTAAAGTTGCTGGATATTTTGAACTAGTATCACTTACGCACATAGCTGCTATTTTCATCACTCTTACTAAAGTTACAACTACTATTAATGACGTTGTTACTGTTGCTATTGATACAAGTGGTTTACTAAAGCTGCTAGAACTTATACCTGTGGACGTATCATTTAGTTCTGCTGAGGTTCACTGCCTTGAACTGTGACCTTGTAGAAAAAAGTAAGTTCCAAGGAAATAACTTTATTTCTGATCTCTCTGATGACTAAGAACAAAGGTATGTGCATTGTAATTTTTAACTTGTTAACAGCTTGAGTTTGTGAAACTGACCTTACATTTAATACATCATGTACCGGATTTACACCTTTTGACATGCCCCCCACCCCCTCTCTCTCTCTCTCTCTCTCGCTCTCTCTCTCTCTCTCTCTCTCTCTCTCTCTCTCTCTCTCTCTCTCTCTCTCTCTCTCTCTAGCTTCTTTGTTTAATTAAGCTGACCAAGGCAATTTGCTTTAAATTTAAGACGAGACATGATTGTAATATTATCCCATGTGTCCTGCCATCTCTGCTTCTTTTCTCTAGTTCTGTGAATGCTAACCAATACCTGTGAAAAAATCTATGTGGTTTTCAGATATAGCACGAATGGAAATACCACAAGATTGCTTATCAGACACTGTATTTGGTGAAACAATACTTGTCAGGTGTGATACTGAGCGGAAAGAGTACTTGTCAGGTGGGACACTGGGCGGAAAGAGTACTTGCCATCAGATGGGACACTGGTCAGAAAGAGTACTTGTCAGATGGGAACTGGGCGGAAAGATACTTGTCATTAGATGGGACACTGGACGGAAAGAGTACTTGTCAGATGAGACACTGGGTGGAATGAGTACTTGTCAGATGGGACACTGGGCGGAATAAGTACTTGTCAGATGGGACACTGGGCGGAAAGAGTACTTGTCATCAGATGGGACACTGGGCGAAATGAGTACTTGACAGATGGGACACTGAGCGGAATGAGTACTTGTCAGATGGGACATTGGGCGGAAAGAGCACTTGTCATCAGATGTGACATTGGGCGGAAAGAGTTCTTGTCATCAGATGTGACATTGGGCGGAAATAGTACTTGTTTATTTGTAAGATACTGAGTGTAAAGAGTACTTGCTAACGTGTCAGATGCTGAGTGTAAAGAGTACTTGCTAACTTGTCAGATGCTGAGTGTAAAGAGTACTTGCTAACTTGTCAGATGATGAGTGTAAAGAGTACTTGCTAAGTTGTCAGATGATGAGTGTAAAGAGTAACTAACTTGCTAACTTGTCTGATGCTGCACTGAGTGTAAAGAACACTTATTAACTTGTCTTATTTTGCACTGAATGTAAACAGTACTTGTTAACTTGTCTGATATTGCACTGAATGTAAAGAGTACTTGCTAACTTGTCTGAGTATAAAGAGTACCCGTTAACTTTTGGACTGTGCCGCTGAGTGGAAAAGGTACAGGCCAACTCGTCACATGTGGTACTGAGTGTAAAGAACAGGTAGCAGATACGGCATTAATCATTAAAAGTGCCCGATAGTGCAGCACACAAATGTCGACAACCAATGTGCAGTCTTGGTGCCTTTTCGGTAGCTACCGAGAGAAATAAACAATCTGCAAATTTGTCTAAAATACGAGGTACATGGTACGAGGTGCATATTATGTTATCAAACATATTACTAATATCTTTTATGGCCTCTGCAATCCGAGGTTGATTCACTAGGCAATATTACGTTCAGTGGTTTACCGTTGTATGGCCTCTGCAATCCGAAATTGATTCACTAGGCAATATTACGTTGAGTGGTTTACCGTTGTATGGCCTCTGCAATCCGAGGTTGATTCACTAGGCAATATTATGTTGAGTGGTTTACCGTTGTATGGCCTCTGCAATCCGAGGTTGATTCACTAGGCAATATTACGTTGAGTGGTTTACTGTTGTATGGCCTCTGCAATCCGAAATTGATTCACTAGGCAATATTACGTTGAGTGGTTTACCGTTGTATGGCCTCTGCAATCCGAGGTTGATTCACTAGACAATATTACGTTGAGTGGTTTACCGTTGTATGGCCTCTGCAATCCGAGGTTGATTCACTAGGCAATATTACGTTCAGTGGTTTACCGTTGCATTCTGAACGAGAAGTCAACGTTTATGTCCAGGTTACGGGGGTAGGGATCGATCCCACCAGCCCGCCGTCAGCGCATCGGAAGTTTAAGAGCCACTAAAATGTTAACATGTCATTGTCATACTTATCTCTGTAGTAATTAATGTAAGTAATAGCAAATTTTAGCCGGCCTCCACGGCCAAGGGATTAACAACATTGTTCGTAATCCCGTATATCCACGTGGGGAAAACAGCAGCTGCGAGATTCGGCAGAGGATCGCGCCGCGCTGGTAACTTACGGGGGTATGTGAGCCGGTCGTTCGGACAGCAACGTCCTGTAAGGGATATGCAACGTAAAGAAAAAATAGCAAATTCCTTACAACTACAATAACCAGATTCTGTATGTATTCCTTTCTGCTGTCATTGTTAGCTCACACGATCTGTCCTTATATTGGCATATATTATGCCAATGACACAGTCATGGATCTGTCCTTATATTGGTATATATTATGTACATGACACAGTCATGCTTCTGTCCTTATTTTGGTATATATTATATACATGACACAGTGATGGATCTGTCCTTATATTGGCATATATTATGTCAATGACACAGTCATGGATCTGTCCTTATATTGGTATATATTATGTACATGAGACAGTCATGGTTCTGTCCTTATATTGGTATATATTATGTACATGAGACAGTCATGGATCTGTTCTTATATTGGTATATATTATGTACATGAGACAGTCATGGTTCTGTCCTTATATTGGTATATATTATGTACATGACACAGTGATGAATCTGTCCTTATATTGGTATATATTATGTACATGAGACAGTCATGGATCTGTTCTTATATTCGTATATATTATGTACATGAGACAGTCATGGATCTGTCCTTGTATTGGTATATATTATATACACGACACAGTGATGGTTCTGTCCTTATATTGGTATATATTATGTACATGAGACAGTCATGGTTCTGTCCTTATATTGGTATATATTATGTACATGAGACAGTCATGGATCTGTCCTTATATTGGTATATATTATGTACACGAGACAGTCATAGATCTGTTCTTATATTGGTATATATTATGTACATGACACAGTGATGGTTCTGTCCTTATATTGGTATATATTATGTACATGAGACAGTCATGGATCTGTCCTTATATTGGTATATATTATGTACACGAGACAGTCATGGATCTGTTCTTATATTGGTATATATTATGTACATGACACAGTGATGGTTCAGTCCTTATATTGGTATATTTTACGTACATGACACAGTGATTGATCTGTCCTTATATTGGTATATATTATGTACACGAGACAGTCATGAATCTGTTCTTATATTGGTATATATTATGTACATGACACAGTGATGGTTCTGTCCTTATATTGGTATATTTTACGTACATGGCACAGTGATTAATCTGTCCTTATATTGGTATATATTATGTACATGAGACAGTCATGGATCTGTCCTTATATTGGTATATATTATGTACATGAGACAGTCATGGATCTGTCCTTATATTGGTATATATTATGTACATGACACAGTGATGGCTCTGTCCTTATATTGGTATATATTATGTACATGACACAGTGATGGCTCTGTCCTTATATTGGTATATATTATGTACATGACACAGTGATGGATCTGTCCTTATATTGGTATATATTATGTACATGAGACAGTCATGGATCTGTCCTTATATTGGTATATATTATGTACCTGAGACAGTCATGGATCTGTCCTTATATTGGTATATATTATGTACATGAGACAGTCATGGAGCTGTCCTTATATTGGTATATATTATGTACATGAGACAGTCATGGATCTGTTCTTATATTGGTATATATTATGTACATGAGACAGTCATGGATCTGTCCTTATATTGGTATATATTATGTACATGAGACAGTCATGGTTCTGTCCTTATATTGGTATATATTATGTACATGACACAGTGATGGAGCTGTCCTTATCATCATCATCAAGTATCATGACTCCTCACAGAATTTCCGGATTAACTCTGCCGTTGATATTCCTTCATGCCACCGTCGCAATCCATTCAGCATCATTTCTCTTGATCTGCCTCTGCCTCTTTTCCCCTCGATCTTTCCAGTTGTCACGATGTTCTCAAATGCCTCTCTTCTCATCACATGACCAAAAAATGCTGTTTGCCTATTTCTTATTGTTGTATATAATGTTCTAGTTTCATTAGCCCCTTTTAGGCTTTCGTTGTTAGTTACTCTGACAGTCCAAGGAATTCGCAATATTCGTCTCAGGAACCACATCTCTGTTGCTTCCAATCTGTTCCTAATTTGTTCATTTATATTCTAAGATTCACAGCCATACAGCAAAACAGGTTCTATATAGCACCTCAGCACTCTCTTTCTTACATTCAATGGTATCGACTTATTGCATAAGATATTCTTCATTTTTTTAAATGCAGCCTTTGCTTGCCCTATTCTGCTCTTGATCTCTGTTGTGCATCTTCCATCTGATGTTCAAATGTCCCTAGATATTTAAAACTATCCACTTGGTGAAGAATTTTCCCTTCTATCTCTATTTCACATGTGGCTGTCACCTGTTTCTTTGATACCACCATTGTTACTGTTTTCTTGATATTCAAGGGGAGTCCTTTCTTTGCACGCTCTGTTACTACAATGTCCAACAATTGTTGTAGAACTTTTGCATTATCCGCCTTCAATACTGTATCATCTGCATAGCGTATATTATTTATATTATAACCTCCGAATATTATTCCTGGTTTTTATTTGATCTCTCTCATTATTACTTCGCTATAGAGTGAGAAGAATTCCGGTGACAAAACACATCCCTGTCTTACTCCCAGCGTTATGTGTTCATAATTTCCTTCTTTATTTCCCATTTTAATTCCTGTGTAGCAGAATGAGGGTATTATTAGTATCAGCTAGGTGTGCAAGTCTACAGCACGCTTGAGCATCAATATAGAACAGCTAGAAGGATGCTCAAGTCGTGACGTAGCTTGTTGTTGGGGCAGTGAGAAACCATCTAGAGAGAAGAGAGGTCGACATCATGATTGAATTGTACAGGACTTTGCATTCGCCACTATGTTCAAATAAAGCCTGAATTATAATAACCCAGCAGACTTGTTAGTCCTCTCTGTATTCGCAGTCTTACAAGAGGATGAAATGGAGCCTCAATAACCAGGATTCTGAACTTGGGATGAGAAACACGACGCGAAGTGATGGCTTCTTCTACATCATCATAGCCGTGGCCGTTTTCAAAAGCTGCCGATTTACATTATAATACGCAAAAACTGATGGCTTCTTCGACATTATCATAGCCAAGAGCTGCTGTTCCATATTTTTGCCACCTGACTCGACGTGATTCTCATTAAAATTTGCCAGGACGCTCGATTTGTCATCTGTTCCAGCCGTTGTTAACCTTACGTTTGAAGGTCAGTCAGACCCATGCTAGGATCGTCCAGGTGCAGGAGCAAAGAAAGATATCTCAAAACGAATATAACAACTTGAGTCAAATGGAAATGTTGTCCTAAGAGAGCAGTTATCTTCTTGGTATCAAGACTACCTAGAGCGAACTCAAAGCCATTATGTTCACTGAACCGTGACCTTGACTGCCTGAAGAATCAACCCAATTGCTTTTTTGGTTGGAAAGTAAGAAAATTTTCACTAGTGTTTGCTCTAATAAATCGGGAATGTTGTCCAACATAGGCGATATCGTTAGGGAAACCTCGGAGGTGGTTGGGCAAACTGGGTTGCCGACCTGCTGAAGAGGGGACCCAAAGTCAAATCGCTTTAGTGAGCTACACTAGTTTTCAAGACGTCGCTTTGATGTGCCCTGTTATCGGGTGAAAAGAAGTCAGAAGTCTGGTAGGGGCCCAACCAGGGGCTGAAGGTACTGAAACTTGAGACGTTGGAAGAAGAAGCTCACCGAAATTTCGTCGCCGGTTGGAGGATTTCTACAAATACAAACTCCTAACGATTGGGTTCTACCTGGCAAGAAAATTTTCAGCGGACAGAAGTGAATCCATCTTTCAAGAGCAGAAATAATGGTAATTGGTTAAACTTTAAATGCCATTTTAGATACCATTGACTGATTGAACAATTATTATTAGGAATTCTGTAAGTTAAATACGATCATATCTTTAAATTAGGTTGTTATAAATGTGAATTTGAGTCTATAATAAAATATTTCAGCAAAGCAAAAGAAACAACAGGATATGGCAACAGGCAGACCGTCACAGCACAGTGGAGAAACAGTCTTCTTTTCTTCTTATTTCAGCTGAGCTCAGGACGAGTTTTTTTTCAGGTACCAAGGAATATACAGAGGAAGAAGTAGGCATATTGTTTTAAGCTTGATAAATTACAAAGAAGTTAATATGAATTACCTACATGTAGAATTACAACGTATCAGTACATAGTTGGGAGAATTAAAAGAGGCAGTTAGTGAAGTAGAAAATTTTGTAGAAACGTTGCAGAACAGAACGACTAGACAAGACCCTTATAGATTTAAGGTAGACTACAATAGAGTAGGAAAGAATAACAGGAGACAGCCATTACTTAATAAAGACAGAAGACAATATGGTTATGACGAACCAAGGTCTGATGTATATAGAGTAAAAGACGGTGAGAACAGACGTAATGGTGAAAGGTCGGACTGGTATAGCTGTTATAGATACAAGAATGGTCCTGAGAGAGACTTTTCAAATAAGTTATGGAAATGGCCATCCCATAGCAAGACTGCTAGGAAAAAACGTGACGACTGGTTTGAACAAAGACGGAAACAGTATTTGAGGTCAGGGTCAAAGAACAGAGTAGGAAACGTAAGTAAGAATTCAACTACTAAATTGGTTGCGAATCTGACTCTTAGACAAGAAAAGAAGAAAATAGACCAAGAGACTCAAACACAGATGATTGAAGTGGTAGAACGGAACACACAAACACAGATTGATACAATAGAGGAAAAAGTCCAGGTACAACCAGCCAGCAAGGTAACAAAGAGAAGTCAAACCGAGTTAGTAGAGACTCAGTTAAAACCAACTCACTTGACTAAGGGAGACACGGTTGAAATTAAGAAAGATAAACAAAAGAGACCAAAGAGGAAAGGTATTGAAGAAAGAAATATAAATAGTCTGATGGTCAATAAAGGTACAACTGAGATGTCAAGTTCCTCAGGTATAGACATTAACTTAATACCTAAATGGTGTAGGAATATTAAGTGTGAGAGTTCAGGTTATGGAGAGAATACTTCAGGTAAAGATATGGGAGTTGTACAGAACCGGACCATGAGGAATAAAAGTAAAAAGAAAGTCAGACGTTCTAAAGCCGACTATGGGAATAGGATCGACGTGTCTGCAGTAAACTACTACTATGAATCTGATGAGGGAACTATTATCAGTGTGTCATCTGAAGACGAGATGGGGAAATGTAAACGTTACGTAAGGTATACAGGAAACAGTGAGCAGACCGACGCAAATAAAGGAAATAGAAAGAAAGCATTTAAGAAGAAGAATAGTAATAAACAGATAGCGGAAATTTACTCGACGACAGAAAATGACTTAAGAAAATTAGAAGAATATATGATCTTAAGACCTGAGTACTTTAACAACAGGATAACAACAGATAGTGAAGATGACATAATTGGAAAAAGACGTACTAATGTATTAAGAGACAATGAAATATTTGGCTTGGATGCGCTTTATGGCTGTTAAAATTCTTTGGGTGACGAAGGACATATGGCATTGTTTTGGATTATGAGAAGAATTGCGGTTTGAGCAAATACATATGGGCTGTCTAAAATAGGCAGATGAATTTGTTTGGTGTAGCATCACATGATACAAGGTAGGCAATAGGGTTGTTGAGGATAGAGAGTCCCGACAACTGATATTCTACGTGGATACGTTATACAGAATATCTTGTGTTTGGTTGCGGTGTAGGGAGAGTAAACAAGGTAGAAATTAAAATAGTCCTTTGTCCGGAATGGATAGATACAGAGAGTTAATCACGTTGAGTGATGTATAACTGGAGTGATTAAAGTAGAGTAGATTCAGCACAGAATTAGTAGAGAGAGTAATAAACTAAGTATGAATGCTCGTACTAGAGTGGATGGTTCGACTCAGAGCTATGACATGATGTCTGAGATAGTTTCGCTTGGTAGTTTGAGAAGTAAGTATAGTATTGTTGACAGCTGAACCGAGAGTGTCTGATGAGGAGATATAGATTGAGGAGGAATTGAGTATCCTGTGTAAAATAGTCAGTTGAGCGCGAGAGTATTAAGAGTAAAAGACTGTAGAAGTTGATGCTTGAAAAATACGAGTTCTTGGTGAGGGGGATGAAGTAATTACGTCATGCTTGCGGAGAAAGAAGAGCTGATTAAATCTGAGAAAGTTGTGGCGAAGTATAGAATGATAGTTACGAGGTTAGTGGCTCAGCGGAATGAGGTTTGTTTTGAGAGATCGTTGATAGTGCTGGTTAGTGTGTAAAAGAGATATAGTTTGCGAGAGATAATATATAGATTCTGACCTTTGAAAACGAGTGAATGATTGAGAAAAGTAGAAATAAGACAAACATATGTGCGTCGAGAATGGATAGGATGATGGTAAGTGATAAGTACAGCATGCATGTACGAGGCGTTTAGTCCGTGCGTGAGTATAAGTGTAGACAAACAGGTGTTCGTCGCGCTGAGTGAAGCAGGAGTGAGGTTTTGAAACGTCGTCAAGTGTCAATGTGGGTGGAAGTGATCGGCACACTTAGGCTTGGTAGTTATTGATACATGGTTGTCCAATTGTCCAGAGAGTTGAACACAACTGTTGTCAATATCATCTTCTGGTTTGCCATTTGATGATATTATACTTCCTAGGCACTTGAGACTCTTTACTTGTTTCGAGAAATGTTTGTTTAGCTGAATTGTTGTTGTTTGTTCTTCTTTGGTTATAGTCGTTGTCTCTGTGTTGCTTGTGCTAAATTGTTAAAGTAGGTGATTAGAAAGGTGTGATGTCTTTTGTTTGGAATGTGTGATCTTGGACGGAATTTATGGAAGTTGTATGACAGGTTGACAGAAAGAGAGTTAACATTCTGAATGACGTTTCATAAAATATGTTTAGTATTCTTGACAGGGACATGTTGAAGTATGAATGCCTGATACTGAGAAATGAGAAAAGTGAGGTCCGTTGTCAGTTATAAGTGGTGTGGGTTGCTGTTCTGTAAGAATCCCGATAGATAGGAAGAGGAGTGAAAGATACGGAGGTAAACAAGATTAGATAAAGGAATGTTGGAGAACATGTTCCGATAAGTGTGACTAGTATCATCGCGGTACAAGAACGCTAGGAGAGACTTGAGGATAGCTTAGAGTTGTTGTGGTGAGATGTTAGAAAGTACTGATGCAGGAGAATGAAATATTACTTGCGTCGGATAGACGAGAAACTTAAAAGTAGAATTAATTGTTGGTACAGTAGATAGATGTATTGGTGAGAGGTCTATAGTAAATAGACAAAGTTTTGTTGGACGTAGGAGGGTGGAGATACCGTAGTTAACGGTAATAATGATTAAGTAGTTGTAGTAATA
Organism: Cepaea hortensis; assembly: GCA_963921405.1. Lineage (NCBI taxonomy): Eukaryota > Metazoa > Mollusca > Gastropoda > Stylommatophora > Helicidae > Cepaea > Cepaea hortensis. The sequence continues at coordinate 55,687,685 of OY992886.1, forward strand.
CTTGGAACAAATCCAAGGGAAACAATTAGTGTGTCGAGGTACGGTTTCCTTTAGTAGAGAAATGAGTTGTAGTGTGCTGGGATAGCCGCCACAATAGTAGTAAGTGAAGTGATTTGAGCTGCAGTTTACAGCGGTTGGTTAGGGTGATATTCCAGATATTGTGATGTGTTAGGAGTTAGTCTGGTAAAAGATAGAATATTGTGAGGGGAGAGAATCAATGATTGACGGTCATTTATTAATTAATAACTTTTGTTGAGAGAACAGATATTGTTCTAAGTTAGGAATTGGTCTGTATGTAACAGATATATATATATATATATATATATATATATATATATATATATATATATATATATATATATATATATAGATCTTGGGGTTAATGCTTGGCATTGAGTTGTTTTGTTTTATCTGTTATAAGAATAACGGAATAGGCATGACTTGTAGGTATGTATTACATTGGTTCGTAGAAGAGACCAATCTTGCTGGGTTACGTTAAGTAGTTAATTCTGTGTGAATTATTGTTTTGATAAAGGATGGGGATAACCTTCTCTTTAGCGAGAAGTCAGTTGTTTTTATTGAATTTGAGATTTCAATGCATCATATATGGTATGTTATAGTATTTTTTTTATTGACTTGCTTTTGTAGAATGATTGCCAATTGATTTTAGGTTTTGACTTCTTGAGTTTTCTTAAATAGATAAATAAGTTAGTTATTGTTAGTCCATAAAAGAGACTAACAATAGATTAGGATGTATGTTGTATTATTTTAATATATGTTTTTCTTTGAATGAGTTAATACCTTTAATTGATATGAGGGGAAACATAAATGATGTATAAAAACTTGGGGGGGGGGGGGGTATGATATCCTGTTGTGATTTTATTTCGCTTCACTCATAATTTACGTGAATTGTCTTGTATGTTTATATATATGTTAGAAATTAATTAAGTTATGTTTAATTTACATGGTTTTGTCTAGAATAAAGACAATACATGGGGCTTTATTTAGGACCCTTCGTTCAGAAAATAGTAATAAACTACTGTGGACTAGAAGAGAGACACATTCTCTTTGTGAATAACAAGTTTATGAGTATATTCTGCTAGCAAGATTGCTGTGATAATCAGCGTTGAGAGGTTAAGTTGTGGAAACATAGGCCATACTTAAGTGACGGGGTTACTACACAAATAAAATGGTTATGGGGAAGTTAAAAATAAGAGCTACAATAAGTCAGCATCGATTGAATATATATGGATTGGACGCCATATTGGGGAAGAAAAGATTAATGTGAATAACGTATATAGCAGTGGGGTAAATGAGGGGAAAGTTTAGAACATAGTTTCCATGGGGTCAGAAGAGCCATGGTGTACTTTCATAAGAGATTGCTGGCTTATAGAAGAAGAAGTGGGTAACGTGCTACGCCAGGCAATTAGCAAAACATGAATTGAATCCATGTTTGATTCCGAAGAATGATTAGATACTGTGGATAGCAGTACAATAGTAAAGGGTTGTAAGTGTGTTAATGAGAAATGAACATTGTCACTGTGGAGACAAAATGACATGGGGTTTTTGAGGGTCCGTGATATATGGACTGTAAATAGAATAATGTTGATTACAAGCAGTCACAGACATGAGTATAGTGTTGCTGTTGATAACGGCATAAGTAGAGGTTTTAGTAGATATGCCCATAATAAATGGACATTAAGGGGTCGCTGAAGTTTTCGGCAAGATTAAAAGGGAATTCTGAGTGAGGTACAGGTGAAGGTTAGTTATGTGAGGTGATGGGAAAAGAGGTCTGTAATATATAGACATTTGGGGAGTGAATTTTTGATGGTTGGTACTTGATGCTGTAGATAGCAGCGTAAACTGTTACCATAATAAGTGGTACTGTAGAAGAGATAATTGTTTTAGACTTTATTACATAAAGTCTCAAATGACAAAGGGGGGTAAAGGTGTGTGTGATTTAGCTAAGTGTGGTTTTTTTGTGTGAAAGAGTTCTACTTCTTTGAATCTCCGGTGCGCACCGATTCTTTGTCTTTCTATCATGTGCGAGTGTTCTCAGGTTGATTGAAAGTAGAGAATTAGGAAGTAATGTTGGTGATGACAATAGGGAGTTGGTATCAGAAGAGTACAGCGTTTGAAATTTTAAGCGGATTGCTTATGAAGAGAAGAAGGGGTGTTTATTTCAAAAAGGTAACCATATGTGTTATGATGTATTGTATAAAGTTGAGATTTAAATGTTATTGAGGATATGTAAATAATATGTGTTATGTTTGAAGAGTCAGAAACGAAGAAGAAGTTCATAGTGGTTTACTATATGACAGGGGGAAGAGTACAAAATAGAATATTTGCCTAAAATAGAGTTAGTTTGGGGCGGCTTGGAGAAATTATGGGAGGTAAGGAGAGAAGATGTAGGATAAGAGGGGTTAGGAATAAAGACTTTTGGAAGAAGAAAAGTCTTTGTAAAACATAGGGAGGTGTAGCAGAATGAGGGTATTATTAGTATCAGCTAGGTGTGCAAGTCTACAGCACGCTTGAGCATCAATATAGAACAGCTAGAAGGATGCTCAAGTCGTGACGTAGCTTGTTGTTGGGGCAGTGAGAAACCATCTAGAGAGAAGAGAGGTCGACATCATGATTGAATTGTACAGGACTTTGCATTCGCCACTATGTTCAAATAAAGCCTGAATTATAATAACCCAGCAGACTTGTTAGTCCTCTCTGTATTCGCAGTGTTACAGCTGCTATTTGGTTCCAGTAAATATTCTTTTTATTATTCTGAGATCTTTCCCATCAATGTTAATACCTTCCAACATTTTAATCAGTTCATCGTGTTTTACTTTATCAAATGCCTTAGCATAATCTATGAAGCACAGATATATGTCTTTCTTTATCTCTATTGATCTTTCTAATAATGTCCGTAATTTATATATTGCATTGTTTATACCTTTTCCTTTTACAAATCCAAACTGTTCGTCACCAATTTCTATTTTTATTTTCTTTCTTGTTCTTACAATTCTGAGTAGAAGTTTAGTGACATGATTTATGAGGTTAATCGTACGAAAATCTTCACATTAAATTGCTCCTAGTCTTTTTGAAATAGCTATAAATACAGGTCAAAACATCAAACAAGAGGTAGAGCACATGATGCAGACGAAAAAGAAAAATGAAGAGATTCTACGAGACATCAAAGTGGAAAGGGAAATGCTAAAAACTGAAAGGAAGTCAGCCCAAATCAAACCAGCAGAAACCACGGAAAAGATCGCAGAAAAGTGACAAGATTAAGCCCAACAAGAAAACATTGAAAAACGTCTAAAGACAATATGCAAAAAAGGAGGCAAAAAGACGCATGATGGAGCCAAGCCACGGAACAATCAGAAACAGGAACCTGAAGCCAGTAGTCCAGCCACGGTGCTCAAGCAGCTTAACGGAAACCAGAATCTCGCCAGACACCTGATGAAAGCCCAGAAGAGGTTATCGACACACGAGAAGACAACCAGAGCCAAGAAGAGAAAGACGAAGAAACCCCAACTCCCGATGAGATATGGGAAAGATACCTCGAGAGAGAGAGAGAGAGAGAGAGAGAGAGAGAGAGAGAGAGAGAGAGAGAGAGAGAGAGAGAGAGAGAGAGAATCAAAGAAGAATACAACACGAACTCTTCTGGAGGCACGGATAACCAGATTCCGGCAAAGTTAGCTATCCAAGCGACAGGCACAAGTGCAAGTAACCAACACTGATAAAATAAATCACCACAGGAGACCGACTCACAGGAAAACTTGCCGGCCGACCAATCCCCCAGCTGACGTCACAGACACAAACGCTTATGCAACCAGTCCGAGATAGGACTCACTCGCAAGAGCTCACAAGAACAAGAATCAGGTTGAATAAACCCATAAAACCACGGACCTCAACAATAACCACAGCTGAAAGAAGCAGGTTGAACGAGGTAGAATTTGGAATTTGTGTTTATAAATCAAGTCAATCAAGTCAATCGCTTGGTATACATCCACTGCTGTAAATATCATTCAACATTTTGGTTAATATATCTACTCCAAATTCTCCCATTACTTCTAATTCTTCTATTTGGATTCCATCTGACGCAGCTGTTTTTCCTTTCTTCATTTGCTTGATATCGACTTCTTCATCGACTTCTTCTTTTGGAATAGGTGGACCTTCTAAGTTACTTTCTTTTGTTAAATTTGCCCTTTCTCCATCATATAAGTCTCTTATATACTCATTCCACCTCTTCATTATATTACCTTCCTCCAATAATATCTTTCCTGTTTTTGATTTTAAACACCCTGTATTTATTTTTATTTTTCTTCCTGTGAGCTCACTGATTTGTTTGTGCATATTTAAAAAAAAAAATCTTTAATAGAATTTAATCCAATTTTCTTGCACTGTTCATTTAACCAACTTTCTTTTGCCTTCATACAGTTATTTCTTATTTCTTTATTTATCTCATTATATTAATGTTTATCCTTTTTACTCTTTTTTTTTTCCATCAACTTTAATATTTCTTCAGTCATCCATTTTTTTCTTAACCTTTGGGCTTCTCTCTGGTAATATATCTTTGCTCGTTTGGTGAATGGAGTCCCTTAATATTTCCCAATGTTCTTTTATATTCTGTATTTTAGCTATTCCATTATACCTATTTTTCACAATGACTGTATTGTTCTTGAATTTCTTTATCTACCTTCAAAACCTCTTTATTAAATCTCATGTTCATAACCACTTTTTTTCTTCTCTTCAGTATTACTATTACTTTTATTATTCCACATAGTGGTACATGATCACTATTACAGTCAGCACCCGGCATTGTCTTTACATCAATTAATGCATTTCGAAATCTTTTATTAATAAATATGTAGTCAATTTGGTTGAGTATTTTCTTATCAGGGTTTTTCCGTGTGCAAAGTCATCATTTATGTCGTTTAAACCAGGTATTTCCAATTATCATATCTATATCTATAAAACAGAGTGTATGTGTGTGGGTGGTTGGCTAAGTATTGGATGCGTTCGATAACGGTACATCCGATTGAGATGAAATTTTCTACACGTCTTCCTTTCATTCCTGTGCAACCGACTGTAATAGTTTCTTAGTGTAAAATCGGCTACTTACTTAATAACATTTAATTTTTCATTTTTCATTATATAATTTCTATATAGCAGGGGTACTTCACTCTAGAAAAGTTATTTCAAGGGGCATAACTTTTAATAACATTTCTATATACTTTATAGTCATATTGTTGGACTTACTTGCACTATTGTTAAACTCTTTGTCTATAGTTATTTTCAGGCATATGAGTTATAATAAATAATGATCTAATCTTTAAGGCATTTTCAAAGTTTTCATAAAAATAATGCATAATGCATAACATTGTAACCCATCTTTTTCTGCTTAAAGAAGTTATCAACTGTCATGTCGGTGATTAAAAACAGTTTTCATTAAAAATAATGGATGGTGTGTGGAAGGACATTCTTTTAAGTTACTGTGCGCCAGGAGCTGGGCGAAACCACGCCGGGTCAGATAGATAGACAGACAGACAGATAGTCGGGAACGGGAGCTTATTTGACTACTTATATGAATTAAATGACATACTCCCCACCAGGGACTGGGTGAAGCCAGGCCGGCTCAGACAGACAGACAGACAGTCGGAAACGGGAGCTTATATGACTAATATATGAATTAAATGAGATGCTCCCCACCAGGGACTGGGTGAAGCCGGGCCGGGTCAGACAGACAGACAGATAGTCGGGAACGGGAGCTATATGACTACGTATATGAATTAAATGAGATGCTCCCCACCAGGGACTGGGTGAAGCCGGGCCGGGTCAGACAGACAGACAGATAGACAGACAGACAGACAGACAGACAGACAGATAGTCGGGAACGGGAGCTTATATGACTACGTATATGAATTAAATGAGATGCTCCCCACCAGGGACTGGGTGAAGCCGGGCCGGGTCAGACAGATAGGCAGACAGACAGACAGATAGTCGGGAACGGGAGCTTATGTGACTACTTATATGAATTAAATGAGATGCTCCCCACCAGGGACTGGGTGAAGCCGGGCCCGGTCAGCCAGACAGACAGACAGACAGACAAACAAACAAGCAGACAGACAGATAGTCGGGAACGGGAGCTTATATGACTACTTATATGAATTAAATGAGATGCTCCCTCCAGGGACTGGGTGAAGCCGGGCCGGGTCAGCCAGACAGACAGACAGACAAACAAGCAGACAGACAGACAGACAGACTGATAGATAGATAGATCCCCTCCAGGGCCTGGGCGAAGCCGGGCCGGGTCAGCTAGTCATTGATATTTCCCATTCTATTAGTTGTTCTCCTCGCTCATTTTTTTTGTACCTAAACAATAATTCCTCACCACATCCGCCATTTTCCCTTTTCCTCCTTTTGCATTAACATTGCCTAGTATTATTTTTAGATCTTGTGATTTAATTTGAGACATTGCCATGTCTACTTCATCGTAAAAATGTTGTATTTCTTCATCACTACTGCTTGTTGTTGGTGCGTATACTTGTACAATATTTATATCTATTGGCTTGCCTTCCAGTTTGGCCATAATAACTCTTTCTTAAATACACCAGTAACCAATAATCGATTTAGCTGTTTGTTTATCAAATAATAATGGGGGAGCATAATGGGGACGACCCGTTGCTGTGAGGTTGGAACTATGACTAACTAACTAACTAACTTATCAAATATTAGCCATATTCCTTTTTCGTGTCTACCCCTTCCAGGATAAAGTATTGTGTGTTTTCCGTTTATAATTTTGCCTTATCCCTTCTATCTCATCTCACTTACGCCTAGGATATTCAGTTTCATACTTTCTATTTCACTGATAACATTTTGCAATCTTCCAAGCTAATTTAACGTTCTAACTTTCCATTATCTATTTTAAACTTATTTGTTTTAAGATGTTACCTTCAGTCTCTGGATGACGGTTTGGTGGCGCCCATGGCACTTGACTGTCCCGACCGGACTAGGATGTCATAAGACAGTCATTGACGTCGTTTACTGATATTGAAGTGTGTTTAGTCATGAAGTCCTTATATTGGTATATATTACGTACATGACACAGTCATGGATCTATCGCGGTCAGTGTTCTGGATTGGCGGGTCTTGTGATTCTACAAGATATCGACGTATTTGGCTGCCTTTCCAAAGCTGTGTACATTTATTTCTGAATCTGCAAGGATTGTTTGGACTTCGAATTATTGTTGGTGTTGTTTCACATTATCAACACGGGACAATAATTGTAATATTTTTAGGCAAGAAATGGGTCATGATTTGAATGATACACAGATTGATTGTTAGTCGTAAGAACTCCGACGCTGGGCAAACACGGCAGGGGGCTTCTGATCATCAGACGTTCGTTCGGTCATATTCGTCATCCCTGATGTTAAGCTTGTCCCTTCGGTGTTACCTTGTCCACTCTCAAGCCCTCCCTCCCTCGGTGGGGAAGAGCCCGTGCAGCCTGTGCCTGCCCCTTGGCACGTGTGGTCGTGGGATGCCAGCTTCATCCCCCGCTACGGCCTCTGTCGCCTCCACATGTCTCCGTTGCCGTGTTCCTTCCCCGTGCCCCGTTCACGGCACCGCACCCTATTAGGAAGCCGGACCTTCCCTACTTTTCAGACCCACCTCTTGGTCTATCTGCAACTGACTAGACCACGTAGTACGCATATCTCGTGAAAATGTGAGGTGTTGGTTATTATTGCAGGCTTGTTAAATTGCGCTCCGTCTGGGTGCGACCTACGGTCCATTATCGCTATATTATGGAGGTTGGACGTCGGCCGACATTTGTGTGATTGACTGCACTCAGGCTCACCACTCACGCTTGGAGGACGGGCTAAAGAAATTGTTGGTATTGCAGTCAGCGCTTCTAACCATACTAGTTACGAGACTTGTCCAACTCTATGTTGCGGCAGTTCCACAGCCAGCACGAGGCCTTTTCGGAAGCCTCAGACAGTTGTTTCTGGGTCCGGGATCTTGATCGACCTTTCATGCCCATTCGCTTCTGCACATCAAACACGGAGTGGGAGACAAGACCTCTCACGCCTACCTCAACGGCGAACAACCTGACGGTGTATTCTTCCCGCCTTAGACTTGCGACCATGTCATCATACTTCGCTAACTTGAACACGTGTTCGTTCATTCAGTAGCATGTCCTTTGCAGAACCTCGCTCCCATAACAACCTTCCGGAAAACCTCTCGATCATAAGCAAGATGTCCCGCGTCCGATACACCCATCTGGAGATCATCCGCCACATCCTGAACCCATCTTCTCTTTGACCTTCCTCTTCCTCTCTTCCCAGGCATATACCCCTCCATTATTGTTCTCTCCAAACGTTTGTGACGTTTCAAATGACCAACATATTTCAATTTTCTGTGGTTTATCGTCTTTAATAGCCAGACTTCTTCAATATTCAGCTCTTGAAGTATGGATGCATTTGTTGTTTTCTTTACCCAAGATATTCTTAGAACTCGTCTATAACATTTATATTCAAAGGCATTTATGCGCTGTTCAGCTTGTTTAGTAAGTGTCCAGGTCTCACAGGCGTATGTTGCAATGGGAAAGATGCATGCTCTTAAAAATATAATTTTTGTAGTTCTATCTGTCCCACTCCATAATTTATTCAGTTGTTTTAGTCTTTGGAGAGCAATTGATAGTCATCGTTTAATTTCTTTCATTGTGTCACCGTTGTTGGTAATCAATGATCCAAGATATTCCAAAATTTCCACCACCTCCAATTTTGCCTCATTAACATATATTTCTTTCTCCATAGTAGTTTTATCTGTATGCATTATCTTTGTTTTTGCTATGTTAAGATATAAGTTGTGATTTTCACTATTCAATTGGGTTGAGGCTATTAGGTTTCATATACCATTCTGTGTTGTGGATAGCAATACTGTATCATCAGCATACCGAATCTCTGGTATGTCATGACCACCGATATTTAGGGCATCATATAGCTCCCTGTTTATATCATATCTTACATTTCTCATTATATTTTCGGCGTACAGGTTAAAAAAATAGGGGACAGCACATAGCCCTGGCGGACTCCTTGCTTGATGTCAAACCAATTTGATGTCTCGCCATCTATTCTAACCGCTGCTTGTTGGTCTAGATAGAGCATTCTTATGAGTTGTATTACATGTGATTGAAAGCCCATATTCCTCATGATTTCCCAATGTTTCTGATGTTGTACACAGTCAAATGCCTCTGAATAATCCACAAAACATAAGAATAGGTTTACATTAAATTCTCTGCACTTCTTTATTATTAAACGCATGTTGAGAATGTGATATCTTGTTCCTCTTCCTTGTCTAAATACAGCTTGAACCACGTTAATTTCTTCTTCCATTTTCTTAGGAAGTCTTCCCATTATGATTTTTAGTAGAATTTTACTTGCATGACTGATCAGGGCAACAGTTCTATAGTTGGTGCATAGTTTCAGGTTGCCCTTTTTTTGGTATTGGAATGAAGATAGTTCTCTTCCAATCTGTTGGCCACATACCATATTTCCATACATTAACATGTATTGCTTCTCAATCAGCGTTAGCTGCTTGGCTGACGAGGAGCTTAATTAAGTACAATATCAGGTCGCAAGTCAAACTTTCGGATCACCTCAGGGTATTTGCCACGGTCCTTTCGGTCTAAGGTCAGTTGCCAGTCCCTCGCACCGTCGAAGACGGTAGCAAGCGGCAAGTCGTCAGCTTTACTATTTTTGCGCCCTTCTCGGACAAAGGAAATTTCCATTGGCTTCAGTCTGTGACCCTCTCTTTTGCCTTCATTCGTGCAACGTCCAACTCGGTCATTACTTTGTTATACTGCCACGAAACCGCCCCTGGGCCAGGGCGACCTTACAACCAGACAACCCGTGTTCCGCTGTCTGGACTATCTGGGCTTTCTTACAGAGGGAACAGAACGGGTCGGTGGTTTCCCCCCCCCCCCCCCCCCTTTCCCCACTTGGCCAATTTGGTACCTGATGGCAGGACATCAAAGAGGGATCGGATGACGAAACTTAGACGCAGTGGTGCCATGTGCCAGATCTCATTCCATGTAATGGATCTCTGCACTACTGTCTCCCATGACATCCACCGCGCCTGCTGCGCCTGCTGGGCAGCCTTATAATATATTATAGTGACGGCATGGGTTTATGAGTTTTAAAACAGTGAAAATTAATAAGTTGGTGCATCTTACACACACTTGGCTTTTAGTAAGCATGCTACATTGTTATGTTCATGATCTATCTATCTATCTATCTATCTATCTATCTATCTATCTATCTATCTATCTATCTATCTATCTATCTATCTATCTATCTATCTATCTATCTATCTATCTATCTATCTATCTATCTATCTATCTATCTATCTATCTATCTATCTATCTATCTATCTATCTATCTATCTATCTATCTATCTATCTATCTATCTATCTATCTATCTATCTATCTATCTATCTATCTATCTATCTATCTATCTATCTATCTATCTATCTATCTATCTATCTATCTATCTATCTATCTATCTATCTATCTATCTATCTATCTATCTATCTATCTATCTATCTATCTATCTATCTATCTATCTATCTGTCTATCTATCTAGCATTCTATCTATCTATCTATCTATCTATCTATCTATCTATCTATCTATCTATCTATCTATCTATCTATCTATCTATCTAGCATTCTATCTATCTATCTATCTATCTATCTATCTATCTATCTATCTATCTATCTATCTATCTATCTATCTAGCATTCTATCTATCTATCTATCTATCTATCTATCTATCTATCTATCTATCTATCTATCTATCTATCTATCTATCTATCTATCTATCTATCTTTCTATCTATCTATCTCTATCTATCTATCTATCTATCTATCTATCTATCTATCTATCTATCTATCTATCTATCTATCTATCTATCTATCTATCTATCTATCTGTCTGTCTGTCTGTCTGTCTGTCTGTCTGTCTGTCTGTCTGTCTGTCTGTCTGTCTGTCTGTCTGTCGGTCTTGGCCTTGGCCTTTACTTCTCCAGATATTTCCTGGTACATATTTTAGACTGGGTAGACTTGGGAGCCGAGTCAATTAAAATATAAATCTGCATGGATGCCAATGTGAACACGTGACCACGGGGGCCAGCATGCAAGCGTCTAGCCGTCGCACTCTCGCGGCTCCTTCTATGTTTTTTTTTAAAAATTCTCATATCCTTTACAGGACATCGCTGTCAACAGCAGCATCTTTCAGCTGTATGTTAATTTCTTGGCAAGATTACGCTCAGTAGTTTGCCATTGCTTTCTGAGCGGCCGGCTCAGTTATCCCGCAAGTCACCAGTCCTTCTATGTACAGTAATAAAAACTGCACTCTAGAGTAAGCACGATAGGAGGGCTTCCGATCATCAGAAGTGGTTCTCCTTCTCTGAATGTTTCTACCCCTTATCTTCCCAACACTCTCTAGGGGCGGGCCCCACGTGAGTAACAACTCTGGGTGTCTTTCTCCTACCGTGCGTCCAGTTTCGAGACGTTTTAATTCTTTTTGCACTTATCCAGTCTGGACATTAAAATAAAAAACGGTCAATATTTTTAAATATCTAGGCTACACGTGCCGGCAATATGGTGAAGGGCTTACCAACGCAATTCGTTATCCCGCATACCGCTTTCGAAACACAGCTGAGGACGACTTGGCAGCAGACCGCCTTGCATTAGTTTTCATACAATGGTATGGGTACCGGTTGTCCAGAAAGCAATGGAAAACTACTGAACGTAAACTTGCCAAGAAATCACAATCAACAATATAATGCTGGGCTTGACTGCGACGTCCTTAGAGAATATGCAACTAAATAACTTAGTCTGCACTGCCAATAGAAGATGTAACACAGATACAGACAAGACTCGCAATATGACTCGGTTCTAATGTATTGATTCCAATGCTGGGCGATGAGTAACGACATAATGCAGCAACAACTGGATGCCGTGAAGATGTGGTTTGTGAGAAGAACGTTGGGAATATTCCGGACAGAGAAGAGAACAAATGCTAGTGTGTTTACACTTGCAGGTATCAGAATTCACCCATCAGAACTGTATACAAAAGGCAAATGCAACTTAGGGACACATCAGCGGAAGAGTTCGAATAAATAATGTATCATTATGTGCGAAAATACTAGACAAGAGTGGCAGCGGAAGACAAAATAAAATGACTGTGAAAGCTAAAATATCTGGGCAACAAATATAGAAATATTAGAACATCATCAGCATCATCAAGTGACATGCGAGCTGTCGTAGATGTTCATGTCTCTCCACATATCTCGGTCTGTAGTGTTCTGGATCATTTCTGCTGCTGATATAATCCCCCATACCACGGTCTCAATCCATCCAGCATCATTTCTCTTGGTCGGCCTCAGATGACGGGGGATGTGTTGAGACATGATGATCGACGTCAGACATCTGAAGAAACATTATTATTAATATTGCATTTATACGACTATTTACTTCTAATTTGAGAAAACGTCAACATGGACACGGCAATGACCGCTGTGTTTTATGGTTTAACCAGGCGAAGACAGTTCTTGAATTAAAGCGGGGCCGCTGAAACATCCTAGAGACAGCAGTCTTGCTGATTTTCTCCGTTGATTTCAATGACACACATGAGAGACCAACAATGTTTATATGAAGATGCCAAATATTGACTGCCGCACAGCAAATCATGTACAACAAAGCTTGCTTTATTAATGCATGTAGGCACGTCTCATTCTGATTCCACAGATCTGAGAAGATGAATTTACGGAAGGACGTCATAAACTCGCTAGTGGCTTTGGGCTCTTGTGTGGCAGGAATATTAATGACTTTATGTGTTAGCATGGCAGACACAACTCAGGTAAATATAGTTATTTATGTCTGACTATGTTAGCATCGCAGACACAACTAATGTGAATATAGTTATTTATGTCTGACTATGTTAGCATCGCAGACACAACTAATGTGAATATAGTTATTTATGTCTGACTATGTTAACTTCGCAGACACAACTAATTTGAATATACATGTGCCTGCAATATTTCTTATTCTCCCTATAGTCTATGCCGTGTGGCGTTGGTGATCATGTCTGTCCTCAGCCTTCTGTCTCTTGTACTGCCAATAATTTCTGATACCGACGTTCTTCCATGCCATGTTGTCAAACTGTCTAGTACCCAATGGCGTGCAGAGGTTCATTGATGCCCGGGGCCAACCCCTTGATTGGATGCCCCTAAATTGTTCTCTCCCTAATTCATTTCTCCTCCCCTCCCACTGCACTGTGCTGCCCCCTCTCCCTAATTGGATGCCCCCCTCCCGGCTGGATGCCCGGGGCCGTCGCACCCCCCCCCCCACGTAGCCCCTTTTGCACGCCACTGCTAGCACTTTCTCTTTTTTTGTTCCCCTGCTCTCTTCCCCTCAAACCTTTTCGTTGTTAGTTAGTTAGTTAGTTAGTTAGTTAGTTAGTTAGTTAGTCGACAAATCATCCTCATTGCACATCAAACCATTCAGTCCATAAGTGCTCGGATCCCCTCCTCTGCAAATCCCTCAGCACGTATCGGCTAACGACACCAGTTCTGTATTGGTTTGTTAAATCTTCTTTGGCTTCCTGCGTAGTGTTCTTGTTTGACCACACATCTTTTAACTTGCTGTTCTCGCAGCCTGACCATGGTTGTAAATTCCCAGTCATCGCTTGGTTCTCGTAAACAACTTACTTCTCGTAGAGCATTCAGAATGTCTGCCTGGTCCATGGCTCGTGCGCCTTCCACAGTAGCCCTACCTGCAAGCCTGTCAGCCTGCTCATTGCCTTGTACACCCGCACGCCCTGGCACGAAGATGAAACTAATCTTTGCCAGCCGAGACCGCTCCAGAGACAGCAGCCACTCTCTTCGGACTCACCCCATCTCTATCCTCCTGAGCATACTCATTGGGCCATTGAATGTCTGTGCCTCGAGCCATGTTATTGCTTTACTTACTGCCATGACTTCCATAGTCAGGCTGCTTGTGGTCAAAGAAAAAGCGCCTTCTCTTCCTTCACAATTTTCCCTCCGGCCTGAGCCGTAAAGGCCCATGAACTTCTCACTCCTTGGACGACCGACACACCGACAGCTTATTTCTTCACGAGTTCACGTAGGACAAAGATGTGCGTATCGCGTGGTTTCCGCCGGCACAGGAATGGATCATTTAAGGGACTACCCACCACTTTGAAGTTGGAGCCGTATGACTACCCTATACAACTGTATTCTCTTCATTCTTCTACAAAACCAAATATTCGCAGCTTCTACACAATATCTCTCCCCCCCCCCAAGTGAGCTAACTGTCCATGATTCCCTTCAGTACATCAAGATTGATTCAATGTAGCTCTTACGAACTGTTTTCCTTATCTCGATTTACAAAGATAAATTGCAGAGATTACTTTTCATCTTGTGTAATGCTGCATTTGTTTAGACTATTCTACATTTATCTTCCTTAAAACATCACCCATCTGCTGTTTATAAAGTAGCCAAATACTTAAATACATTGACTTTTTTCACATTATTTGCATTCACTGTGATGTTGCATTTGGCTATACACACTTTCTTTGTAATCACCATTACTTCTGTTTTTCTGTTATTCAGACTATTGTAATTAGAGTTTGAATATACTATTCTGGGGTGTAGCAGCAAAGTGAATAGTCTACAGGTGTACCACAACAGAGGTCCAGATTCAATCCTCGGTTGAATGTCATCAGGCATTCAGGTCTGGGTTTGCCCACGTTTGTAAATTAACTACCGAAAAATTCTTTGAAAGAGAAAGTAGAGAATAAAGGAGGTTTACGACATTTAACACGCTACAGTCGGCTCTCATCAAGGCCCGCCCAACAGTCTCTGGTCAACTCCCCCGCCTCATGCACCCTCATGGCCTAGGTGTCTGCTATGTCCTGTGTCCATTTTCCCACTGGTCGATCCCTGTCTTAGCTTCCATGAAACACGGCCTCCATCACTGTTCTTTCAAAGCCACAATGACTATCATATTCTACACACTCTATCTTACAATGGTTGTCAAATGTAGAAAGCACTCAAATCCAACAAGCATCAATTTGGATGACTTCTGGTCCCCAGTATAGTGGATAGGCATTTGAACCGTTAAGCCTCTAGAGTGTTTATGCTTCTGGCTACGGTTTGCGGTCGCAGTTTCCTCATATTGGACTGGTAGTGCATGCTTCCATCGCCTTGCTACTGAGTTGAGTGCATGGCGCGATACTGTGAGCTGTGAATTTCGTTTGGAATGCTCTTACGCCTGTCCGTGGTTGTTGTAGCGTGCATTGCATGTTCGAAACGATGGCGGTCGACCTGTTGCTTGGAACTGACCGGATTGTCTTTTCGGTTCACGAGTGTATTTTTCTCAGAGACTCTTGTGGGTCGTCGCTGGAGCTACGGTGTTCGTGCTTTGTGCGATGCTTTTAGCGGGTCACCCTGCCGAAAGGGACCGAGCCATCTGGGATCAATCCCTGGGCAATGAAGTCGATCCTCTCGACTTTTAATGCAGTAATATAATGTGTGGCTGCTGGTTTTTCTAGTGACTGCTGCTTCCATTGACGATGAACTGTATTTTCCGTGGAGGAGTTTTGTGTTTGCATTCTGACGGCGGTATTAAGCACAGTGCACCTGTGCGGGCTGTTGGCTAGTCAAGACTCCTGTCTATTCCACTTTTCACATAGGGCAGTGAAGAGCATTTCGTGTGATATTCACTGGCACAGGAACGAAGCATAATGGGGACCACCCGTTGCCGTTAAGTTGGAACCGCGACTAACTAAGCATCAAAAATCACTGGATGTGTAACAAACATGTAAAAGGATCGGGAGTATTCTGCAGTGGATTAATCCTATTGTATTACGGTTTACTACTACTACTACTACTACTACTACTACTACTACTACTACTACTACTACTACTACTACTACTACTACTACTACTACTACTACTACTACTACTACTACTACTACTACTACTACTACTACTACTACTACTACTACCTGTCACAGTCTCACATGAGTCATATTATCTGGTAAACTAACATTAGATTAGCCAAGGGCTACAACTCCCGCCCAAAGGGAAAGAAGTAAGACCCTCGAAGGCCAGAGTATTCCAGAACCTTCTCGAAGGACTGGTCAGTGAGTCCACTGTCCCGTGGACACTGATGTGGCCCGCCTATTGCGGGGTCCACGAGGAACTCGAACAGAGTTACCACCCGTGTCGGATTGCGACACGTGTGGATCGGCAGAGAGAAACGGGACATCGAAGAGGCAACAGGGCCTGCCTTAGAGGGACTCAATAGTTTAGACTTTATAGTTTAGACCCATGTGGGGTTTATAGACTTATGCTAGATAGTATGCTTAGAATGTTTGATGATATTAAACTGTGTGATGATGTTAAACCTCTGTGATATGCGATTCAGTGCGGCCTTGTTAACCCACTGCGCCAACGCACTGTATATTGAAATACAATAAATGTTAGATATTATAGCTAACTGAGTTATTGTTGCCTGTATGAGCCCGGGCTCAGATACCTAGACATACAACACGCTGACAGGCTTTTTGGGGGCTCGTCCGGGATTTGAACCCGGGACTGTCTGTAATGGTGTCAATAATGTGCACTGCATTCCCTAGCTCACTCAAACTTTCGCTTTGATTGTCACACTCATTTAGTAACTCAATATCTTCCTCTGAGGAACTTTCAACCAGTGCAGCATTGGCCTGTTTTAGTAATTTTCGGCCTTCACAAAAGCGACTATAATGCCCAAAGCTGCTGCAAAAAACCGCTCTCTGGTACGCATTTCTTTTGTTTTTCTGCTTCTCCACAATCATTTTGAGGTGATGAGGATAGTTCGGCGATTTATCGCACATAGAGTATTGTTCGTGCAGCAAACCACAATATTGGCACTTAACTGGGTTCCTGACATTTGAACGTGGTTTAAACTTGCTTTCAGCTGGTTTAGAGTATTTAGTATTTACCACTGCTGCTGTTTCGTTCTGACCTAGGTTTAATGGGAAAATGTCTCTGTTTGCTGTGAAAAATGCGTTCCCCTTTGTCTCTACATCCTGAATACTCCTACAGTCCATTTGTTTCAAAAACTTGGCAAAAGGTGTGGGGATTGTACTAATTATTTTATCAATAATAATGAGTTCTTTTAGTTTGTCATGGCTATTGTTAGTCTTAGCCGAGTTAATCCACTTTGTGCACACATCCTGAACAGTAGATACGTAATCTATGAAGGTATACCTGCAGTATCTAAAGAGAAATGTTGGAGAATGCGTTGTTTTAAGTAGTCATAATCCTTTCTCATTTCCTGTGGCACTGTCTCTATTACTTTCAATGGTTCTAGAGCTAAATTTCTCATTAAAATAAATGACCAATCTGATTTTATGATCTTATGGTAGGACATTAAACACTCGAAATTTTCCAGGTATGCACTGATGGAATCTCCTTAGCAGAAAGCTTTCACGAGGCCTTTATACTTATTATATTTCTGTTCTTCCTCTTTGCTTCTTAATTTATTTACAGATATTTCTACGTTGGACTCAATCTCCATCTGTTTTAATTTTATTTGTGTATCGGCATTCAATTGGGCCTGTTTGGCCGCCGCCTCAAGCTCTAATTGTTTCTCTTGAGCCTGTAATTGCATTTTCTTCTCTTCAGATTGTAGTTGCATCTGCATCTTTTTCTCTTCTGCCTCCATTTGCATTTTCTTCTCTTCTGCCTGCATTTGCATTTTCTTCTCTTCTCGTTCTATCGCTCTTTCTTCACGGGCAATGTT
>OY992886.1:55710527-55983027 GCA_963921405.1 Cepaea hortensis
ACTACAACTAACATACTACACTACAACTAACATACTACACTACAACTAACATACTACACTACAACAACATAGGGTACACTACAACTAATATACTACACTACAACTAACATAGAGTACACTACAACTAACATAGATTACACTACAACTAACATACTACACTACAACTAACATACTACACAACAATTAACATAGAGTACACTACAACTAACATAGATTACATTACAACTAACATACTACAGTACAACTAACATAGAGTACACTACAACTAACATACTACAATACAACTAACATACTACAGTACAAATAATATACTACACTACAACTAATATAGAGTACACTAAAAGTAACATACTACACTACAATTAACATACTACACAACACTTTACACAGATTACACTACAACTAACATAGATTACACTACAACTAACACAGAGTACACTACATCTAACATACTACACTACAACTAACATACTACACTACAACTAACATACTACACTACAACTAACATACTACACTACAACTAACATACTACACTACAACTAACATACTACACTACAACTAACATACTACACTACAACTAACATACTACACTACAACAACATAGGGTACACTACAACTAATATACTACACTACAACTAACATAGAGAACACTACAACTAACATAGACTACACTACAACTAACATATAATACACTACAAATAACATACTACAGTACAACTAACATAGATTACACTACAACTAACATATATTACACTACAACTAACATACTACAGTACAACTAACATAGATTACACTACAACTAACATAGACTACACTACAACTAACATATATTACACTACAACTAACATACTACACTACAACTAACATACTACAGTACAACTAATATACTACACTACAACTAACATAGATTACACTACAACTAACACAGATTACACTACTACTAACATAGATTACACTACAACTAACAAATTACACTGCAACTAACATACTACACTACAGCTAATATAGATTACACTACAACTACCATACTATAACTAACAGACTACACTACAACTAACATAGATTACACTACAACTAACATAGATTACACTACAACTAACATAGTTTACACTACAACTAACATAGAGTACACTACAACTAACATAGATTACGCTACAACTAACATAGATTACACTACAACTAACATAGATTACATTACAACCAACATAGATTACACTACAACCATCAGACTACACTACATTTAGTGTATATCACACTACAACTAACATAGATTACACTACAACTAACATACTACACTATAGCTATTATAGATTATACTATAACTAACATACTACACTACAACTAACATAGATTACATTACAACTAACATAGATCACACTACAAACTAACAGACAACGCTTCGAAGAGCGTATATTACACTACAACTAGCATAGATTACACTACAACTAGCATAGATTACACTACAACCAACATATATTACACTACAACCAACAGACTACACTACAGTTAGTATAGATTACACTACAATTAACAGACTATACTACAACTAACATAGAGTACACTACAATTAACATAGATTACACTGCGACTATATAAGATATATAAAATTAACAATGTCTATGCAAATGAGTTTACACAAACTAAATTGCAGCTATTATTAACTACACCAAGTAGCTAACAAAAATGTTAACACATTGACGAGATAGAAGAGAGCAGAAAGCTTTTCTAAACAACACGGAATGCATATTGTATTGTATAATGCATATTGTATCGTCCCATAAACAACCCAGCTGACACAGATGCCACACAGCAGACTGCATAAACTACACACCAGCTGACAGAGATGGCACACAGCAGACTGCATAAACTACACACTAGCTGACAGAGATGCCACACAGCAGACTGCATAAACTACACACTAGCTGACAGAGATGGCACACAGCAGACTGCATAAACTACACACCAGCTGACAGAGATGGCACACAGCAGACTGCATAAACTACACACCAGCTGACAGAGATGGCACACAGCAGACTGCATAAACTACACACCAGCTGACAGAGATGGCACACAGCAGACTGCATAAACTACACACCAGCTGACACAGATGCCATACAGCAGACTGCATAAACTACACACCAGCTGACACAGATGCCATACAGCAGACTGCATAAACTACACACCAGCTGACACAGATGCCATACAGCAGACTGCATAAACTACACACCAGCTGACACAGATGCCATACAGCAGACTGCATAAACTACACACCAGCTGACACAGATGCCATACAGCAGACTGCATAAACTACACACCAGCTGACACAGATGCCATACAGCAGACTGCATAAACTACAGGAGTTCCATAAGATAAACAACCCATCTGACACAGGTGGCACACAGCAGACTGCATAAACTGCACACCAGCTGACGTAACATGCACAGTGTGTTTCCTATTAGGTCAGCGTGGTCGAAAGGTTAAGAAAGCTCCCTCGTAAACTTCAGGCGGGGTTGTGGGTTCATTTCCTGTGCTCCTCAGTTGGACTTCAACGTTGGCTTCTGGTTCAGAAAGCAACGGCAAACTAATTAACAGATAATTGCCTAGAAAATAAACGTGAAGTTGACTGCGTCGTCCTGCAAGGGACATGCAACCCCCCCCCCCCCCCCCCTCCCAAGTCTATACCAGAATTGTACAGTTCTGGTCTAAATACATTTAGGGACAATGATTGGCGCTTATGTAATAGTGCCTGTAGTATTCACTTAGTATGTTATGTAGAGAATCCTTTGACCTGAACGCTTCACTTTTGCTATATATGAATGTCGGTCAATACTTGCAAATGTATATGTCTCATTATTTCAACATTCTCGAGAGTTACCAAACCATTGCTATTTTGTGCATTATTTAGATGTTATTCTTCTACACACCGTTATATTCTTTGTCTCACTAACTGATGGTTCACCTAATTTTATTATAGCAAATAACTTTACCAGTCTTGTATGTCCTCTCGACATTTGGCCTTGGTAATGTCAGTAAGGAGCCCTTTCATGTGCATCGAGGCGTATTAACTACATGGCCCCAGACCAATATTTGTATAGACCATTCAGCACTCCAACAGTGATGTGACCTAGACCAATATTTGTATAGACCATTCCGTACTCCAACAGTGATGTGACCTAGACCAATACTTGTATAGACCATTCAGCACTCCAACAGTGATGTGACCTAGACCAATATTTATATAGACCATTCAGCACTCCAACAGTGATGTAACCTAGACCAATATTTGTATAGACCATTCAGCACCCCAACAGTGATGTGACCTAGACCAATATTTATATAGACCATTCAGCACTCCAACAGTGATGTGACCTAGACCGATATTTGTATAGACCATTCAGCACTCCAACAGTGATGTGACCTAGACCAATATTTATATAGACCATTCAGCACTCCAACAGTGATGCGATCTAGACCAATATTTGTATAG
Organism: Cepaea hortensis; assembly: GCA_963921405.1. Taxonomy (NCBI): domain Eukaryota; kingdom Metazoa; phylum Mollusca; class Gastropoda; order Stylommatophora; family Helicidae; genus Cepaea; species Cepaea hortensis. The sequence continues at coordinate 55,714,015 of OY992886.1, forward strand.
ACCATTCCGTACTCCAACAGTGATGTGACCTAGACCAATACTTGTATAGACCATTCAGCACCCCAACAGTGATGTGACCTAGACCAATATTTGTATAGACCATTCCGTACTCCAACAGTGATGTGACCTAGACCAATATTTATATAGACCATTCAGCACTCCAACAGTGATGTGACCTAGACCAATATTTGTATAGACCATTCAGCACCCCAACAGTGATGTGACCTAGACCAATATTTGTATAGACCATTCCGGACTCCAACAGTGATGTGGCCTAGACCAATATTTATATAGACCATTCAGCACTCCAACAGTGATGTGACCTAGACCAATATTTATATAGACCATTCAGCACCCCAACAGTGATGTAACCTAGACCAATATTTATATAGACCATTCAGCACTCCAACAGTGATGTGACCTAGACCAATATTTGTATAGACCATTCAAAATGAATAAAATTTAGTGGAACTACGGTAAAGCTGTGAAAATGTAAACAATATAAAATAACACAAAGTAATGCAGCTGTACATATCAGAATTACGACACATACAGGACGTTGCGGCGTCTAGCCTTCATCAGCAAATACATGCACAAAACACAAAATATAGTCACCGAGAAGACCTTCCGATAACTACACTGAAGCGTGATGATGGGATGAGAAGAATAAAAAGATGTAAAAATAAAAGCAATGAAGAGAAAATGAAAATTTGAAAAAACATTTTCCTGCTTACATCGGATTCCGAAGATGTGTATTGTTCTATTCTCACACTGTTCTCTGTGCTATCTTCACTAACCGCCAACACCGGTTCTAATTACTTTTCTATTCTCACATTGTTCCCCGTGTGATATCTTCACTTACTGCCAACACCGATTCTAATACTGTTCTATTCTATCATTGTTCCATTCCTATCTTCACGTACCGCCATCACCGATTCTAATACTGTTTCTATTCTACCAGCTGGCCAACCTGACTGCCCATTTGGAGCAGCTCCGGAAGGATACAGCAAGCCAAATACCAGCAGGCTCAACAGGTTATGCTGTCATCGATCAGGAAGTCTGGCGTACTCTCTTCGACCTCAACTATTTCTATTACAGAATTTTCCAGTAAATTGTTTAGCAAACGCTTCTACTCATATTTCATTATACATCACAAAGGTTGCCGGCTCCATGGCCGAGGGGTTAGTAGCTTTCTCCGCTAACCCCGAATACTCTCGTCACGTGACGCGACGAGAATTAGCAGTGGTTCGAATCGCAAAAGTGACTTATGAGAGTATGGAGCCGGTCGCTCAGAAAGTCGTGGCGTGCTGATGAGCGTAATCTAGCCTAGGAATCAACATACAGCTGAAAAATGCTGGTGTTGACCGCAATATCCTGAAACAGGATGGAAACGCGGGAAAAAAAAAAGTCACAAAGGTTACCAGTAAACTGTTCACCAAGAGCTCCAACAAATAATTCATGATCTCAGTTTCTTTCATTACACATGACACAGTTTACATATAAACTGTTAAACACAAACTCCAGAAAATAAAGAATTCTTTCAGTTTCTTTCTTTGCACGTTACAAAGTTTACAAGTAAATTGTTAAACACAGATTCTAACAAATAATTCACTCTTTCAGTTTCTTTCATTACATATCCTTGGGCCGGTTTTGCTATAGCGGTTAGTGTGCTTGCCCAGAACCAGGGTTAGTCTCCAGCCCTTGTAGCATTTGGTTATGGCAGCCAGCATGTGTCTAGGGTCGATCGTGCTGGCAAAATGGATGTCGGAAAATGTTTAGAATGTTTGGAAATTGAGAATTAAGGGCGACGGAGAAGAGACCTTGTAGCACAACCTCATTATGCCGGAACGTAGTGAATGAAAATGCCTACCCGTCACATCCAAATGGGAGCGTCTGACATTGGATTAATTCACCCCAATGAGTTGTTGAGTCAAGAACCGACATGACCGCACTGGTTACATTCCCACACGCGACCCATCCGCATCTTCAGCCCAATGATAAACAGGATTGTGTACTATCACCCGATCTGTTTAATTTGTACAGCGAAACAGGGTGTGCCTCTAATGACTGTGCAGAGTTTGAAAATATTGCCGGTCCAAGTTGTGTATTTACCTATTATGTTGCATGAACTTTACAGAGGGTGAATACAAAACTTAGACCGGCAATATTTTCAAACACTGCACAGTCATTAAAAATACACCCTAGCAATATAGCTCGATGGGCATCATGTAAACAACCTGCGATATGCTGATGACATTGTTTGGTCAGTGAAAATTGAAATTTATTTACAGGAAATGATAAATATGATTGCCACAGAAAGTCAAAACAAAAAAGTTAGCCAGAATAACAGAAAAACGGAATTAACCGTCATTACAGAGAAAAATGGTATAACCAAGTGCAGCATTAAAGTGCATGAAACCAACCTGAATTTAATGTATATAATTATTTGAATACTTTAACAACAGCAGATGGAAAGAGTATTAATAAACTCAAAATGTAAAGTAACACAAGATGAAAAAATATTGTCTGCAATGTATCTTTTTCAAACTAGATGAGAATAATGTCTCTTAAGAGCTAAACATGGCCAATCCTGATGTATTGTAGCGAATTATGGACAATTAGCAGACATGATAAATTATTTGGAGGCTACGAAGATCTGCTTTTACTGAAGAATAATGAGAACACCATGAAAAAATGGAACGAGCAATGAAGATATTGTGAAAGAAGTTAACTAAAAAACTGGTTATTCGCATCAGAATAAGAGAGAGAGAGAGAGAGAGAGAGAGAGAGAGAGAGAGAGAGAGAGAGAGAGAGAGAGAGAGAGAGAGAGAGAGAGAGAGAGAGAGACGGAGAGAGAGTCCACATTCTTTGGGTATCTTATGAGAATCGAAAAGCTGGAGTATGTCGTTACAACGGGGAAGGTTGGAGGAAAAGACAGCAGGTGGGATCCAATGGAAAAGATATTGGATAGTTTAACATCAAGGTATGGAAGAAACTGGATATCATAACTGTTTCACAGCACAAGGGCCAGCAACGGCACAAAGCAAGGAATATAAGAAGAAGGTGTCATTCATTTCCAATGTCAGAATGATTCACAGCACAAGGGCCAGCAACGGCAGACAGCAAGGATTATAAGAAGAGGGTGTCATTCATTTCCAATGTCCACCTTCGCTTACCGACCCCTGTCTCTTCTCCCGGTAACCATGCCAACCATTACCCATGTCTAAACCCCTGTGATGATTACTATGACCAAAGTATTTCAGTGTCCGAGACATGATGCTGTTTCTCAGTCCCATTTCTTCGATGTTTACATCTGTAGAATGTCAGCATGTTTCTTCTGGACCCACGGCATTCGAAGATTGATTGATTGATTGATTGATTGATTGATTTAGGAACCGACATCACAGCATTCGGAGCATTCCCATAAGCGCTCCGTCACCATCCTCAGGTGGCAGTTAAGGCAGTTAAGGGAATATTGAATAAGACGATTTATACGTCCACGGTAGTTACAAGAAGTTTGCATCAGACGATTTGTCATCCCATGGCACTTGGTCGGTGAATTCTAAAAGCTTCGATTTTCTTCTGTAGGGGACGCGAAATGATCCGTGCCTCACAACCGTATGTTGGCACGGGAAATATTAACGTTATGAAAATCTTCAGTGTAATTTCTTTGCTGGTGTTTTGTCATAATTTCCTAATGCTGTTTAATCTCTGCATTGCAATTTCCACTCTACTTGTGACATCTGTAAAACAGTCTATATTATAGAGCTTGTAACATGTTCAATTTCGTTATCGCTGACTGCCATTTATGGTTAGCACGTGGCTTTGACTAAAGGAGTTAGGTGTTGTTTTGGGGATCATTTGTAATTTTAGAATCAGATATTCATCTTTACTGTGTCTCTTGGCAGAACAGATTAACTGTGCAATTTTTGCTTTGTACTGCTTTAGAGGGAGGACGTTCTCTCCGTCTATTCTGACAGCTGCTTGTTGTACATGAAGTGTTTCCAATATGTGGAGTCAATGTGCTATAAACACTCCAATAGCGCGCGCGCGCACACACACACACACACACACACACACACACACACACACACACATACTATGTCATGAGATGTGTTAAATGTAACCAGTGCTACGTAGACAGTTAACAACACATCATCTCCATGCTGCACGTTCATCTAATGTCATCTCATGCCATCGTATGTGTTTGCGTTCAGGTGGGCTAGCGAAGAAGCGGCTCGCAGCAAATACGGGACCAAAGATACCGAAGAGATCAAAAGATTGGCTTCCGAAGACTGGAATAAAAGTGCCAGGTACTTGTGTTTGTTAGACGTGGGTGTATTATACGTAGCCCCATATTTGTTTAGTTATTTAGCCGTACAGTTTCAGAAGCCTAAAGTTTGTTAGGTGTACCCTCATAGATTGTTATATGTGCGCTAGTGTTTGCTATATGTAGGCTAGTGTTTGTTTGATGTAGTCTAGTGTTTATTTCTATGCAAGTGTTTGTTATATGTGGTTTAGTGTTTGTTATATGTTCTTAAAAGTTAGTTGCATATCCTTTTACAGGACGTTGCAGTCAACACCAGCATTTTTTTTGTGCTGTTGTGATCTCTTGACAAGTTTAGGTTGAGTAGTTGTTTTATGAAGTCTTGTGTTTATTTTTAAGCTAATGTTTGTTATAAATGGTTTAGTGTTTGTTTTATGTAGTTTAGTGTTTATTTCTATGCCAGAGTTTGTTATATGTAGCTTCGTGTTATATGTGGTTTAGTGTTTTTTTTATGTAGTTTAGTGTTTATTTCTATTCCAGTGTTTGTTATATGTAGCTTTATGTGTGTTAAATGTAGACTCAGCTGTGTTATATGTAGTCACTAGTGTTATGTGTAGTTTAATGGTTTGTTATATTTAGTCTAATGTTTGCTTTATGTGTTCTAGTTTTTGCTTTATGTGATCTAGTGTTTGCTACATATGGTCTAGTGACTAGCGCGCCTGCCTGCCGGCCCATTGATCATGTGTTCAAAGACCCATCGAGGCGGGAATTTGTAAAAAATTAGTTAGTCGACCCAGCCTAAAATAAGTACCAGGAAATATCATGGGCAGTAAAGGCGGTCAGGTGATTTTACCACTTTATCCATCTATCAAGAGTAAAGAATATGCAGCTGGCACCACAATACCCACTCGCTGAAGTTATGTTATTGTAACTTTAATGGGATGGTGTACTCACCATATGTGGTGTAGGGTAAATAGAGATGATCTCCTGATGGGTGTATCGGACGCGGGGCATCTTGCTTATGATCAGGTAGTTTTCCGGACGGAAGTTATGGGAGCTTAGTTCTGCAAGGAACATGCTACTGAATGAATGAACTTTACAGGAATGCTGTATTTACTATAGGGAATTTATGGCGCGGTCTCTACTGGAGGTTGAAATTGTGTTACTATAACTTTACAGGGATGCTCTATTTACCACAACAATTTTATGAAGCGATCTCTAATGGAGTAGAAATTGTGTTACTGTAACTTTAAAGAGATGTTGTATTTGCCATAGGGAATTTATGGAGCAGTCTTTGTTGGAGGCACGAGCAGTTCGTCCTGACTCCCACTGGGGATATTACCTGTATCCACAGACGTGGGGGACAGTCAACCAGACTCAAGCCATCAATGACAGGTAAGATCGCCAGCCTGTGCTGGTAGTAATGAATTTATATAGCGTACCATAAACGTCAGTAGCTTGGGCTAGACACTCGTCTGCCCACTCACTGGTCAAGGGTTCGATCTGCAGTTGACCAAATTAGCTTTAAAACAACAATACAATTTTTTATTAAATCGATAAGTTATGCAGCTGAGGTTTACAGGTCAATTGCCAGCAGTGTTCATCATTTGGCAGAAATTAAGACAAGACAAGAAAAACTAGTGTACACAACAATGAGATTGCCAGTATAGAATCGCCCAATGGCTTGAACTGTACACCCCCCCCCCCCCCCAAACAATCTTTAGAGTTTCCCTCTATCACAACATATTTGTTTTATCTGTTGTCATTCTTTTTTGTTTTGCATTGAGATATAAATTTGTGTTTTTACTTTGCTCTTGTACTGACTTAATTAGTTTCTTACTTTACATAAAATAAACCATTGACTTTATGCCGATGTTACAGTACTGATAGCTGATGGCTGTGTGAGGTGCACCAAAATGGGATCTTCCCAGCCAACGTGAGTTAGCGAGGCAGGCGTTTCAAGAATGTAACCGCATCGTGCAGCCAGGGTCGTGGTTTGAGCGGGCAAAAGAGCAAATTTGTACGACCGTTCGACAAAGTCTCGATAAGCGCCCACTCTCTCTCGATGAGTAGTGGGCCTGCAGTCAGTAAACTGGTATAGCTTTTCGGTCAGTCCTGCCGGCGTAGCTTGAAAGCTCGTCGGTAGGCGTCCAGTGGTTTTGCATGTATCACCTTGTACCCGGAGGGCGCGCTTTAGCGATGCTACTCTTGGCTTGCGTGTGCGTGTATAGTCTGTCCTGCCAACAGTCATATGCATTGCGAACTGCTGAGGCTCGGCCGTAAATCGGCAGATTTGTTCGCAACTTAGACGAGCAATATCTTCTGTGGTAGAATCTCGCTAAATGCATGTGTGTGTGTATGGTCTGTTCTGGCGGACAGTCCGTCTATCCGATGGATATCTGGTTGATCCTATCAGTAGTCATACGCTTATTCGCTTGTCGCTACGCTTGTCTTAAACTGAAAATTAAAGGAATTGACGGAAGGACCGTTGGCACGAGGCTCTCGAGAGCCAATATATACAGGGATAACTGGCCGTGGCAGCCTAACGTCCACTGCATCTGTGTCCGTCTCCAGTCGTCTTGCTATGCTCGCCACTGGAACCAGATGGACGCAGACGAGAGAGCGAGGTCGATGGACTTGCGCGACCACTATCTCGCTATAATCCAAACTAAAGCGCAAGTCATTCGTTCTTCATCAAAAAGATGCAATGAATGAATGGTCCTCATCATTCGTGATGGACGAACATCCATAACTGATAGCTGAAAACGCTAAATATTTGCGTATTGGACATTGTAGAAACAGAGTGCAAAAATAGGGTTTCCCTTGAGCATAAAGAAAATAGAAGCAATGATTTTATCAAAGAAAAAGATAACACCAAAATGTGATATTAAGTAGACAGGAAAATACTTAACAACGTCAATCTATGGACAATCGCTACATCAGAAGATACGTGACAAAAGCTAACAGTGGACTAAGCCAGGGACAATGTGCATTTCAGAAAATGATAGTGATAAGTCACTGGCAATAAATGTCAGAAATTCTGAAGTCTTATATAGAACATGTTCTTATGTATGGCAGTGAATTATCAAATGTGAATGAACAAACAACGAAGTGCTTAGAGGCTACGGAGACATACCTTTTGTGTCGCATATTGCTAATTTCTTGCATTAAAGAGTGACTAATATTCAGCACACAGAAAAGGTTAATGACAGTAGACCATTATCACCACTGTCCGCTAGGTATTTCAACTATAGTAGGCAGAAAACTACCCAAGAGTTAGCTGACAATCTCTTTAAATTGTGGCTCGTTATAAGAATGACGTCTAAAGGGATAGTCCCGAAAAGACTCGGATTCACTTGGGAGACAAAAGAAGAAGATGAAGAATACTCGTCTATGTAGGAAGTCATTATACGAATGTCTAGTTTATCTGGTCAGATGCTTTTGTTAGAAATTGTAACCCTATGTTAATTACTACACTTGCATGCACCAACTCGCATACCTTACGTTCCAAGAATCAAGAGTGGAGTAAGTGGGTTATAGAGATGTATAAAATGTTTAGTTCAACCAGTGAACTAGAACCAAAAATGTGTTGATTAAATACAAGCTACAAAGAATGCCATCATGTGCACACATATGCAGACACATAAACTCGTAGACGATGTGATGATACAGTCACCTGAGTGTGTTGATCTCGTCTGGGGCTAGAATACAACTTAGTCTTTCTGTTTCGGTATGGGAGTCGAGATACAAACAGGTACTCGATGCTCCTCCAGATTCTGAATTCACTCTCCTCTAGACCGTGAATCAGCTTCTCTGTAATCATTCACTTGTTTCTGGTTAAAACAACAACAGCAACGAGGCTCCTTAGATGAAAAATAAAAAGCCGCATACGCCTCAGTATCTTGGTTATGATCGAGTGGCTAAGGGTTGGTTTCGGGTGTGTTTGTTGTGTGTGTTATTCTCAGAGGCAACTAGGAACAACTGACATATTTCCTATTTGCAAGGCTTTCATCTACACGACTATTCAGTTTATAGCTTGGCGATACATTGAATGTCATGATGATGCAAGGTATGGCTATGGTGCCAATGTGGATACACCCAAAAACAATGGATCAATAGGACTAAACAATGTATACATATTTTAGTGTGGAAAGAAACAAATTACATAATGTACATGTTTGCAAACTTGGTGTGACTCGGGTGTGTTATTTACCTGCGCCTATTTCTTACTAATAAAATTATGAGGAAGTGCTGGGGCAGCAAGGGTGGTTCCCTAGAAAACTAAGAAAAGGCCAACAACAACACAGCCTACTCACACATCAAGCATTAGACGTAAGGTCATCGATGGTCTGCACGGAGCCGTGAAGTGTAACCCAAATAATATAGGTGCTAGTACATCAGAATAAGTGTAACCCAAATAATATAGGTGCTAGTACATCAGAATAAGGCAATTAGGCAATGTGGCGTTGGAGTAATCGTACTTTAGGATGTCGCTGTTATCCCCTATGAATTATTTACTTCCAAATTCAGTTCCCCAGACACAATGTTTAGCAGTTTTTCTTCTACACTCCTCTTGCTTTTCGGCATGACATCGGATAATGGTAAAGTAAATTTATAATTTAATGTTAATCGTCTGGTAATATTGTCAGCATGTGGGAATCATGTTCCACATATTTCTTCTACCACTCTTTTCAGGCAATAGCCTGTTTTTATTTTCCGACTTTCAACATGGTCGAAATCATCACATATGCTCTTTTTTTTTAAATTCGCATATCCTTTTACAGGACATCGCTGTCAACAGCAGCATCTTTCAGCTGTCTGTTGATTTCTTGGCAAGATTACGCTCATTAGTTTGCCATTGCTTTCTGAGCGGCCGGCTCAGTTATCCCGCAAGTCACCAGCGGGGGACGAATCACTCCCAGTTCTCGCCCGCTACGAGACTCTGCGTGATAAACGGGATTACGAAGAAAGTGGTGAAACCCTCGGCCAGAGAGACCGATATGCTCTTTACACTTACAAATTATATACATCGGCACAATAACAAAATGCAGATCAAAATAATCTTGCGGTTATTCAAAATATACGTATCACATATATCCAAGCTCTCAATTTCTCTTCCTGTATTACATCCCACGTGTGCCAAAGTTACAAATGATCGGAAGGAACTCTGAGGTTTCCCAATATCGGAATATACGAGGGTAAGTTAATAAGTAAGCCATAAATGGCTGTAGAAAAATAACTAACTACGATAACAACTTGAAACCAGTTTACTTTTATACATACATTGTCCTTTTATTTCTCAACATAATTTCCACTGACATAGATGCATTTATGCCATCGTTTTATCAGTCCTCTCAAACTGACTGCACAGAAATGCGTGCTTTGTTTTCATTTACCTGCCACGCCACAGAACTGTGTGACTTACTTATTGACTCTCCCTCGTAACTTTTTCTACCCAGCTATGCACCACTTTACGGGAAATTGCTAGGGGCTAAGTTCACTGAAAACTCACATTGGCGGGAGACATTTCGCGAGTGACGCCAAAGTTGAATGTGAAGTGAAAACGTGGTTTAGAAAACATAGCACGCAGTTCTATGCAGCGGGTTTGGGAGGACTGATAAAACGATGGGATAAGTGCATCAATGTTGGTGGAAATTATGTTGAGAAATAACGGGACAATGTAGGTATAAAAATAAACTGGTTTCAAGTTGTTATCATATTTAGTTATTTTTCTACAGCCATTTGTGACTTACTTATTAACTTATCCTCGTAATTCCGTCCGCATATCGTTGTTTTCCAACACGTATCTATTGTTTTAATAACACTCGCTTTGCGTAGAATGTAAGCTCATAAATGGTCATCAAGCAAGGATTGGGCCTGATTAGACAACTGGAATGCGTGAAAACCTATGTCCGTTTTTGAAACGGGCGGAAGTTATTTTATACCTCCGGTAGCATAGTACTACAATCTGTTTACTTTTGTCTGCCCCAATATAAAATTCCATATCTCAGTAACCAACTGAGGGAAAATGATGAAATTTAGCATATAACCTTATCATTATATCCACCCAACAAAACAAATTTTGTTCTGGAGATTGTACAGCAGATTTCAAAGTTTGTTTATATGCGGTATATAATTTACGGGTCAGAGTTGAAGTGCACATAATTAAATGTATTACGTCTTCACACGGAAAAATTAGCTTGAATAGTTAATTTTCTCGTGGCACATTGGATTGGCCTTATGACAAGAGCCTCGCGTAGTGGAACGGGGCATTACTGTAAAACAAGTAAAATCACTAGTTTTTCACCAAAACATCAAAGAAATGTCACCGCTTTTCATGATTTAAGTTGCTTTTGGACCTATCAAAGGCATATTCCTTGGGTGGGGGTAAATATAAGACGGCTGGACAAATTTCATAACGATGCAACAGACAGTTTTCAAAATAATTGATCGTGAATAAAGGCATTCATTTCTGGACAGACTATAATAGCGTATCGCATATTACCCTAGAACCCGGTGGTGGAGTTAAATTTACATTCCCAGCCAAATTATCTTTGTAGGGCAAGATAAGTGTCGAAGACGGGAAGGAGCAAAATACGACGTCAACTTCAATAAATGACGTGATAATATACCGTCCTTAAAATTGCTGTGTATTTTTGCCAGAGACATTATCTGCTTCGTCGCATAACGTCATCATTTGCCATTATGATGCTATACTTAGATTGGAACTTAATTTGCAGATCAGCGCTACCATAGTTAGCGTGACGTTCTCATACCGATGTAGGCGTCACCTTGTCACAATTATATTCAACTATAAGGAGACAAATATAGCTCTTTGATCATGTAACGAAGAGGCAAGCATTGGGAGATATCATGGCGACTGGAAAGATCGGCAGTGGTAGCGGCAAAGTAGTGAAAAACAGTTGCATGGAGAAACAGCATCAATAAAGTGATCTATAACACCGGAGACTGAACTCTGCGGAAATACGTGAACCGCCAACGCCATTGAAAAGGCCACATGATGATGGTGATAATAATGAGATTCTATTTGTGGTGTTGATGGTGTTACTGTATCTTCACCATATCGGAGTTTAGGTGTTTCTATTCGTACGAATGTAAAGGGATCAGACTGCACCTGGTCAATGTTTTCTCTAACATTGCTCATTGATGTTTTAACTATAGAATTTGAATAGATATGGGGACAAAAGGCCCCAAAAAAAGACAAAAAACGTCTGACACTGTTCTATATTATACCAATCTGCATGCACGCGCACGCACATTCACACACAACATACACACGTTAAACATGCACGCGTGCACACGCTCACACACACACATACACTCTATAGATAGACAGATAGACGGACGGATGGACGGAGTGAGATGGATAGATGGACATACAGACAGACGGACAGACAGACAGACAGACAGACAGACAGACAGACAGACAGACAGACAGACAGACAGGCAGACAGGCAGGCAGGCAGATAGACAGACAGACAGACAGACAGACAGACAGACAGACAGACAGACAGACAGACAGATAGATAGATAGATAGATAGATAGATAGATAGATAGATAGATAGATAGATAGATAGATGGATAGACGCTCGCCTATCCGCCCGGTGATCGTGAGTTCAACCTACAACAGGGCAGATTCACATTTTAAAAATAGATGTGAGCTGCCAGGTCTACCCAGCTTCAAGTGGATACCAACAAATGTCTGGGAAAGTAAAGACACCTGCATGACACTGACCACATGACATACTGAGTGGCGATTGGTCTATACAAATATGGGTCTAGCACCATATTGCCAATGAACTTTCAGGCGTGTAAAATGATCCTTGACTGACTGACTACCTTGTCATCGTTATATATGTCCATGCAGTATTTCAACCGGCCCTGTATGATGATGGATATCATTGTTGCCACTGAAGAGACCCCGAGGCTGTGTTAGAGAGAGGTGAGCTATCATAAGCCATCTGCTCACAGCTAAAAGGATTGATACCATCACCACCACCACATCTGCTACTATCACAACCACCACTGCGGTCATCATCTTTATCATCATAAATAACCATTATCAATAATCATCATCCCCATCGTCATCATCATTCGGTGTAATTATAATTATCATTATCATCACACTTATCATCACCGCCATTATATCGCCTGATTGCCAGCATCTCCTTCTGGGGGTACAGAGAGATGCCTGATTCTAGGCGACGCGACACAAATGTCATCAATATTTACTATGTATTTGTGATTGCTTTAATACTTTTCAACAGAATGGCGTGGCTGTATAAAGCGAGTACAGGCATCTACCCATCTATATATATAAAAAATCTAAGATCGTCTAAAAGTGACATGAAAAATTTCGTAGAATCAACATTAAACGAAGCCATCAGGTCAGTCACTTTTATAAAACTTGAATTAACATTTACATAATCAAGATTAGTGTTATTCATTTCACATTACAATCCTTAGGTACACATTTCTACCAACAAGTTTATTACCCCTAATTTCATATTATAAGACATATATAGTAATTTTTTTTTAATGTTGCATATCCCTTACAGGACGTTGCAGTCAACACCAGCATTTTTCAGCTACTGTTGATGTACTAGGCAAGTTTTACATTCAGTAGTTTGCCATAGCTTTCTGAACGACCGGCTCCCATACCTACACGTTATAACACAACGCCACACGGTCTGCTGCACAAATCGATTGCAGCTGAGTTTCGAACGCCTGGTAAGCGGCTCACGAACCGCGTTCGCAAATATTTGGCCACAGAGACCGGCATATATAGTAAACATCTCCACAAACAAGACTAGAGCAACTGACTTCATATTATAAGACATGGGTAAGCAACCCCATAAACAAGATTAGAACTAAGGATTTCATATTATTATCCGGTGCTGAAGTCGGAGGCAACCAGCCAGGAGGCGCACCACAGAAATCAGGATGCCACGCAATTACGCAAAATGGAATATGTCGACTACTACTAAATGTTATGGTGCTCGCCCTGCTTTGGACACCCAGGCAGATGCAGTGCCGGGCCCTATGTCTCGAAAGGGTCCAACCCCAACTACTGGAGGTCCTTCTCAGATGTCCTGTGGAGTCAGGGGACATGAGAATAGAACGGCTGGCCATACTAAACAAAGACTTAGAATAATGCACTTGAATGCGGAGGGAGTCAGCAAAAAAAAAAAAAAAAAAAAATAGAAGTGGAAAACATCCTGGACCAAGAAAAACTAAGCGTATGTTGCTTGCAAGAAATTCACCTCAACGAAAATATAGCCTTCAAAATCAGAGGCTACCAGTGTTACCGATTTGATCGAAAGGACAGGCGAAAAGGTGGGATACTGACCCTTGTAAAAATTAACATCACTGCTTCCCAAATCTACATGGAAGGGGCTGAGTATCAGACACTTAAACTTAAGACAGGCAATACAGACCTACATCTGATCAATTACTACTGTCCAAGTGACCGCCCACAGGCACTGGACACACTACCATTAACAGAAAAAATGATTGTGTGTGGCGATTTCAACAGCCACTCGCAGAGTTGGGGCTATGATCACATGGACCAGAGAGGAGAGAGACTGGAAGACTAGCAAGATGAGAATAGATTCATCTTGATTAACACGACGTCTGACCCACATACTTTCTACTCGAGATCATGGCACACTACAACTACACCAGACCTGGCTTTTCATTCACCAGACCTGGAGTGGAATATTACACGAATTGTTGGGAAAAAACTTGGTGGCAGTGACCATCGGCCAGTCTTTCTAACTGTAGAAAATGAGCTTGTAAGTGAAAGCAGCACAATCTCGAAGTGGAACTACAAGAAAGCAGACTGGACAATGTACAAGAATCGCACCAGCATACTGGTTAGAAATCTGAACACTGAGAAAGACATAAATAAAGTAGTTGAAGAGTTTGGGAAATGCATACTACAGGCAGCGCGATAAACAGTACCAAGAGGAGCCCGTAAACAATATAAACCCTACTGGAGTAGTGAACTGGAACAGTTGCACAGTGATGTGGAAGTGTGTAGAAAGCAAGCAGAGGCCACACCCAGCCAAGAAAACCACATTAAATTCCAGCACGCAAAAGCCAAATTTCAAAGGGCGAAGCTGCAGGCTAGACGAAAAAGCTGGCAGGAGAAAACGGAGTCTCTGAACTTTGAAAGAGACACAAGGAAATTGTGGAAGCTAATAAAACTTCACGATGAGGGCACAGGGAGAAACTCAAAAATTGCACTACATAGAGACGGAAACATCTTAACAGGAAAGCAAGCAGCTGACCATTTTGCGGACTCATTCGCACAAGATAACAATATCAAAATTAGTCCAGAGAAACAACAAGAGATTCAAGAGAAACGGCAACATACAGGACAGAAGGAAATAGTTCATGAGGTTCTGGAGGCACCCATCACAATCAGCGAACTGGAGCTAGCCATATCAAAACTGAAAATGAGAAAGTCACCAGGAGCTCATGGTATCTCCAATGAAATGATCAGGAACCTAGGAACAGAGGCCAAAGCAAAGCTGTTGCAGATCTTCAATAACAGTTGGGCCTTAGGCAGTGTTCCACAAGCCTGGAGAGAAGCAATTATGATACCCATCCTAAAATCAGGGAAAGATAGTTCCATTGCCTCTAGCTACAGACCAATTAGCCTCACCAGCTGTCTCTGCAAAACACTGGAGCGCATCATCAATCACAGACTGCAGTGGTACATTGAAAGTAAAAACATCCTTGTGCCACAGCAGGCTGGCTTTAGGCAGTGCTACTCTACGGAAGATCAGACAACCTACCTCTCTCAAGAAATTGAGGATGCATTCCAAGAGAAGAAGCTGGTGCTTGCGGCATGGATATATCTGAAGAAAGCCTTTGACAAAGTCTGGACAGAAGGTCTGATGAAGAAACTGAGAAACTGCAAATTCAATGGAAGAATGTACAAATGGGTGAAAGTATACTTGCACAACAGAAGAGCCCGAGTACAGATAGACGGACTCAAGAGCAAGAAAGTACTACTGCGACACGGTGTTCCCCAGGGCGGAGTCTTGTCCCCCACACTTTTTCTAATCTTCATCAATGATCTCGTTGCTAATCTACCGCATGGAATTAAAGCCGCAATGTACGCCGATGACCTGGTTCTATGGAGCTCAAATGAACATGCATCAGTGGCCACCAGATTGCTACAAAGAGCTGTAGATACATTTGTTGCATGGGCAACCACACAGCAGTACTGGTTTAACGTTAGAATTAAATATTCATAGTTTCTGATCCACACAGTAGTACTGGTTTAACGTTAGAATTAAATATTCATAGTTTCTGATCCACACAGTAGTACTGGTTTAACGTTAGAATTAAATATTTATAGTTTCGGATCCACACAGTAGTACTGGTTTAACGTTATAATTAAATATTCATAGTTTCTGATTCTGTGTATTGAGGCCTACAAAATGTGATGGCCATATCACATCATAGGCCCACAGAAGGAAACTGCTTTTGGACAAATATGTGTTAAATGTTGAGCTGGAAATGACTGATGACGTAACGTTAACGGCGACTAATGGTATATACAACTTCTCCTGCAGGGTGCGAGCTGTGCACGGACAAGCGAACGTTCCAATTGTAGCATACACTTCAGTGCAAACCGACGAGTTCTTTAGTAAGGTACGTACTGTTTGCTCTACTTTTTGTAATGTAAACTACCGGTGACACATTTGTTAACAACATACAACGTGATTGTAAAGCCACAGTTTCAAAACAATTTAAAACATTTCAAACCAATTTTTCCCCCCGTTGTGTATTTGAACAATGAAAATATAGATAATAGGTTGCAGAAGTTATTGACTGGCTTATTTCGCTGCAGCTCGTCACGTGCAAACCACAGTAGTCACTCAACATAAAACAATGTAGACAATGAACCATTTGAGTTGAAATATACAACACACATATTCCCTGGGTAATTTAAACTGTTTACCACAGCTATTTTAATCTGTGTTCAGATAAGCTGGAGCAATCGCGATTCGTATGTTTCAAGAAGCTAAAGATTATTTCATGACTATCTAATGAAGCTTTAGATTATTTCATGACTGTCCTATGAAGCTATAGATTATTTTATGACCGTCCTATAAAGCTAAAATTATTTCATGCCTGTCCTATGAAACTATAGATTATTCCCTGCCTGTCCTATGAAGCTATATATTATTTCATGACTGTCCTATGAAGCTATAGATTATTTCACGACTGCCCTGTTAAGCTATAAATTATTTTATGACTGTCCTTTGAAACTATATAGTTTTTCATGACTGTCCTATGAAGCTATACAGTTTGTTTTAATGACTGCTATATGAAGCTACATATTTTTTATGTCTGTCCTATGAAGCGAAATAGTTTTTCATGACTGTCCTATGAAGCTACATATTGTTTCATAACTGTCCTATGAAGCTGTATATTCTTCATGACTGTTTTATGAAGCTGAATCTATTTTTATGACAGTCCTATGAAGTTATAGATTATTTGTCACATAAAGGGTGTACATTGTTTGCTCGATAAAGGTGTAGATTGCTTGCCTCGTTAAATTATAAATTGTCAGTCCCCTGTAAGTAAAAACTGATTGTCCCGTGATGGTGCAGATAGTTTATACCTCGAAACTGTACATTGCTTGTTACATGAAGGTGTAGATTGCTTGTCCCACGAAATTATAAATTGTCTGTCCCATGAAAGTAAAGATTGTTTGTCCCACGAGGTGTAGATATTTTATCCCATGAAATTATACATTGTTTGTCCCATGAAGGCGTAGATAGTTTGTCTCAAAAATTATACACTGTTTGCCTTATGAAGATGTAGATTGTTTGTCCCATGAAGTTATTGATATTTAAATCCATGAAATTATACATTGTCCCTGTCGTGTGACAACACTGGCCCGGATCTCAGTGGTTGTCAAGACCTTTGGGTTCTTACTTCTGTCTACTATTACCTTATTGACCCCGGGACGGTGCCCGGACGCTGACTTATTTTCCTATCACTATAGACAAACAGATCACCACCTGATGATAAGAGAACACTTTTCAGATAGGTAGAACCCGAGTCTTTAATAAAGATTCAGACTCCACAAAACAAACGACCTTCAAGTCCAAGACAAACAGAAACAACACTGAGTATTTGTGCGAGGATTCTGGAGGAACGGATCATCATTCCACCAGTAGTTTGTCAGTCATCAATAAGTGAGTGATGTAGATACCGGTGGTAGAATATCGTTCACCTGATCTCTCCTTTGGTTGCCTGGACCGGATCATCATTAAACCAGTAGTTTGTCAGTCATCAATAAGTGAGTGATGTAGATACCGGTGGTAGAATATCGTTCACCTGATCTCTCCTTTGGTTGTCTGGAACTCCTCTTGACCTGAGTATAGGCATATAAAGTTCTTTGTACAAGGCCGTTTCTTCCACCAGACTGGAGTTGAGATCAGTTGCTTGAAAGCGACTCTTCTCCTCCACGGCACATCAAGCACGTCAGTAGACACCAGCGTCAATAATAATAACCAGGATAATGAGGGTTCCTGCAAGCAAGAAGAAGATGCCCGGTGTACACATCCATTTCACCTGTTATTAATACATCCTCACCCCATATAGACTGATACTAGTTATGTGGTCAGTTTCTACTCTCAGACCATTTCCATGGGTCTGACTTCAGACACCAGATCTGTGTAGAGCAGCCAGGTACTAGACTTCAATGTCCCTGATTAACCTCACTCATGGCAAGGATAGCCTCTCTGGAAACACAATCCATTACCATTCGAGAGAATGGATATAAGGTTCAAGACTTCAGGTAGAAATATTTCCCCTATACTGGCCAAGGGTGTTGGTCTACGTTCCAGCTGCGCTGGTAAACCTTTCCTGAAATATTGATTACAGACAGACAAAGAAAGAAGAGTGTCATCTTGGGTCTGTCGCTTTTTCTCCTCCTCTCCTCGGGCATATGGAAAGTTTGGAATTTATATGCACTGAACCCCATTGGTTTGGCTTCTCTTGTCAGCCCAACCAAGTGTAACATCATGTGCAGAACAGCCTGTTCCCATTATACAACAGGCAGGGTATTCATTAGACACGCATAATAATATTATTCCTCTCTGAGCAAAAGAGGTAATCTATTAATCAAACTAGAAGTTAGAAAGCAAACATTGTATGTGTGTGCCTCGTGTGTATGTACATGTGTCAGGGCGAGTTTACCCTAATAGGTATGAAGATATCGGTAACCCTCTTCCACAACCCAAGTTAGATACAGCTCGACCAAGGTTGATATCCCTTCATAGCTTACAATTCCTCCATCCTTCTCAGTGGTGAAATACCCGTCATGGCTCTGTTGCGCCACCCGATGATGATAATAATCTGTGTCGCTAGTGCCCCCCCCCCTTAGGGTAGTTAAATTAAAGCTCTATGCAAAAGGAAGACACAGCAGGCTCATCACTAAACTGGCTTGGCCACTAGTTGACAGATCTCACAAGACACTCAAATAGATCAGTACAGCGGGAGAGAACAATTACCTTTTCTGTAGGAATATATCAGCCACAGAATGTGCTATCCTAGCATCTAGAGAGCCACCACTGTCCCTCTTTATCTGGATCCCCAGACGTTGAAACACTTGACAGTAGACAGGACTTCATTTTGATAGTAGAATAGGATTCACAGGAACATCAGGGTAGCTCCCTGCCCCTCAATAGACTGGCCTTGGGTCTTCAGGACGAGGACAATAATCCGCCAACACAAGACATGACCGTTAGTCCAGTAGATATCAACAGTGAATGCCGTTGCCAGCACTCTCCGGAAGTGTCGTCAAATTGAATGACGCGATATTCTGGATAGACTAGAATGGATACTACGCAACAAGGGTTAGAGAGTATCTCCCGATATCTTTCTCAGGACAGTGAATTTAACGAAAGCTGGACTACAAGCGTTGCGTGAACCCAAAGATAGTCGAAGCTGGTACTGGATACCAAATAATAGACCCACACACACTATCATACTGTACACCCATGAAAATGGGGTACCGCAGAGTGTGGATTCGGTTGCCCCATCCTGAGGTGCAATTCTGTTTTGTCACAGTCCCATGAAAGTGTAAATTGTTTGTTCCATAAAAGTATAGATAGTTTATCTCATGAAATTATACATTGTTTGTCCCATGAAGATATAGTTTATCCTATGAAATTACACATTGTTTGTCCCATGAAGATATAGTTTATCCTATGAAATTACACATTGTTTGTCCCATGAAGATATAGTTTATCCTATGAAATTACACATTGTTTGTCCCATGAAGGTATTGATAGTTTATACCATGAAATTTTGCATTGTTTGTCCCATCAAGGTGCAGATAGTTTATCCCATAAAATTACAGATTGTTTGTCCCATGACATTACAGATTTTTTTCCACGTGAAGGTGTAGATTGTTTGCCTCTCCAGTGTGTACATTATTCGAATTGATTATTTGAAGATTGTTTGCATCATGAAAGTGTAGACTGTTTCCTCGCACCGATGTGTATATTGTAGACATCATAACAGTGCAGATTGTCTGCATCATGATAGTGCAGATTGTTTGCATCATGATAGTGCAGATTGTCTGCATCATGATAGTGCAGATTGTTTGCATCATGATAGTGCAGATTGTTTGCATCATGATAGTGCAGATTGTCTGCATCATGATAGTGCAGATTGTCTGCATCATGATAGTGCAGATTGTTTGCATCATGATAGTGCAGATTGTTTGCATCATGATAGTGCAGATTGTCTGCATCATGATAGTGCAGATTGTCTGCATCATGATAGTGCAGATTGTTTGCATCATGATAGTGCAGATTGTCTGCATCATGATAGTGCAGATTGTTTGCATCATGATAGTGCAGATTGTTTGCATCATGATAGTGCAGATTGTCTGCATCATGATAGTGCAGATTGTCTGCATCATGATAGTGCAGATTGTTTGCATCATGATAGTGCAGATTGTCTGCATCATGATAGTGCAGATTGTCTGCATCATGATAGTGCAGATTGTCTGCATCATGATAGTGCAGATTGTTTGCATCATGATAGTGCAGATTGTTTGCATCATGATAGTGCAGATTGTTTGCATCATGATAGTGCAGATTGTTTGCATCATGATAGTGCAGATTGTTTGCATCATGATAGTGCAGATTGTTTGCATCATGATAGTGCAGATTGTTTGCATCATGATAGTGCAGATTGTCTGCATCATGATAGTGCAGATTGTCTGCATCATGATAGTGCAGATTGTTTGCATCATGATAGTGCAGATTGTCTGCATCATGATAGTGCAGATTGTTTGCATCATGATAGTGCAGATTGTCTGCATCATGATAGTGCAGATTGTTTGCATCATGATAGTGCAGATTGTCTGCATCATGATAGTGCAGATTGTTTGCATCATGATAGTGCAGATTGTTTGCATCATGATAGTGCAGATTGTTTGCATCATGATAGTGCAGATTGTCTGCATCATGATAGTGCAGATTGTTTGCATCATGATAGTGCAGATTGTCTGCATCATGATAGTGCAGATTGTCTGCATCATGATAGTGCAGATTGTTTGCATCATGATAGTGCAGATTGTCTGCATCATGATAGTGCAGATTGTTTGCATCATGATAGTGCAGATTGTCTGCATCATGATAGTGCAGATTGTTTGCATCATGATAGTGCAGATTGTTTGCATCATGATAGTGCAGATTGTTTGCATCATGATAGTGCAGATTGTCTGCATCATGATAGTGCAGATTGTTTGCATCATGATAGTGCAGATTGTCTGCATCATGATAGTGCAGATTGTTTGCATCATGATAGTGCAGATTGTCTGCATCATGATAGTGCAGATTGTTTGCATCATGATAGTGCAGATTGTTTGCATCATGATAGTGCAGATTGTTTGCATCATGATAGTGCAGATTGTCTGCATCATGATAGTGCAGATTGTTTGCATCATGATAGTGCAGATTGTCTGCATCATGATAGTGCAGATTGTTTGCATCATGATAGTGCAGATTGTCTGCATCATGATAGTGCAGATTGTTTGCATCATGATAGTGCAGATTGTCTGCATCATGATAGTGCAGATTGTTTGCATCATGATAGTGCAGATTGTCTGCATCATGATAGTGCAGATTGTTTGCATCATGATAGTGCAGATTGTCTGCATCATGATAGTGCAGATTGTCTGCATCATGATAGTGCAGATTGTTTGCATCATGATAGTGCAGATTGTTTGCATCATGATAGTGCAGATTGTCTGCATCATGATAGTGCAGATTGTCTGCATCATGATAGTGCAGATTGTTTGCATCATGATAGTGCAGATTGTCTGCATCATGATAGTGCAGATTGTTTGCATCATGATAGTGCAGATTGTCTGCATCATGATAGTGCAGATTGTTTGCATCATGATAGTGCAGATTGTTTGAAACATGAAAGTGCAGGTTGTTTGCTTCATGAAAGTGTAGATTGTTTGAATCATAAAAGTGTAGACTATTAACCACACAGAAGTATAGATTATTTGCATCATAAACGTGTAGATTATTTGCATCATAAAAATGTAGATTGTTAACCACATCGAAGTGTAGATTATTTGCATCATAAACGTGTAGATTAGTTGCATCATGAAAGTGTAGATTGTTAACCACACCGAAGTGTAGATTATTTGTATCATAAAAGTGCTGATTATTTGCATCATGAAAGTGTAGATTGTTAACCACAACGAAGTGTAGATTGTTTGCATCATGAAAGTGTAGATTGTTTGCCTCATGAACATATAGATGATTTGCCTCATGAATGTATATATTGTTTGCCCCAAAACGCCCAGATATAGATTGTTCACAACGCACTTAAGTATAGATGTTAGTCGATTATATGATTTTGCACGTTTCAGGGATTGTGAAGGCATTTTTCAGTATTTGGCAATGCACACTCGAAGTGGATCAGTTGGGAGATTCTTGTTTGGTCACCTTGTAATGAAACTGCACCATTATACAGGAAACCGTGTATCCTGTAATAAAAACGAAAGTGCAGATGTACTAGCCACTACATCTTCGCACGCCTTGCCATAACCCGGTATTTAACTATCCACAGGACATGCTCGATTACGCCATTGGTCTGCCCGCGGAGATGGGTGTGAATGGAGTCATTATCTGGGGATCTTCTAGCCAGTTCAAGCCAGATCCTAGAGCAAAATGCAATGAGATTAAAAAATATGTGCGTGACGTCTTAGGTCCGTATGTGAAACAACTAATAGAAAGATTTACCAGCTGCAGCCTCAGTCGATGTGGCGGGCGAGGTAGGTGTGTGAGAAGAGATTATGCTCAAAGTACAGCTAACATACTTAAAAAGGCTGCCTTGAAACGACAGCCACTAGCCAGCGTTGATGGTAATCAAGAAGAAATAGACATCAGTCAGATGGGAGTGGATGCTTCCAACCGTGGCAACATCAAGAGATTTTCGAGTCGATCAAACCGAATGCAGATTTCTTCTGGGAATAGAAGAAGAGAAGAACTGTCCTTGGCAGAGAAATCTCTAGGTGACAATATATTCAACCGCACAAATCAAGCTCTACATAGTTTCAAGACAGCGTTATTACGAGCTCAGACACTGACGACTAGGCCCGTCAACAATGGACAGGGCGATATTTTGCCGTCCAGTCAGAAAAACAACGCACACCCTAGAAAAGGTTTTAGCGTGCAATACACAGGGCGTTCTTTACGTGATAAGTTAATCAATGTGTATGACCACTATGTAAACCTAACACATACACGAAATTACACAATCAACTTGAGAATCGACCAGTCAAAAAGCCCACATCTTACAGCAACACAGATGAACGTAAATAGCTATCAACTATTTCACAACGAAAGCTCTACAAGGGGGTCAAAGATGTCCCAGCCAAGGCTGGCAACTCGATCTGACCAATCGCATTGGAGCACAGGTGGCCCTACACCGGACAGTATGAAAGTAGTCTCAGCTAACCACGCGTCCAATGTTGATACTTCAAGAACAGAGGGCTACCAGACTGGCCAGGCACATGATCCTGTAACGGTCAGTGGACCTGCAAGTGATCGATACCATAATTACGTATGCCAATGTTACAGTCAGTGGAAAGGGCCTCTTTGTGAAGACAGCAATATTTTCTAGTATTATTCTTATAAACCAGTCGATGTGGGCGTTAATGAACATGTCTATCCATGGCCTTCTGTCTCGTGTACAACCAATCAATTCTGATATTTCTCCCTGCCACGATGTCGTGACTCTCCACCATCTTCTCTCTTGGTCTCGCTCGAGAATATTCTTCATTTGGTGAAATGCTGTCTATTCGGGCTGTTCTACATTTAACTTCCTTAATACATCTTCCAACTTTCTCTCCCCCCCCCCCCCGCGTTTCCATCCTGTTTCAGGATATTGCGGTCAACACCAGCATCTTTCAGCTGTATGTTGATTCCTAGGCTAGATTACGCTCATCAGCACGCCACGACTTTCTGAGCGACCGGCTCCATACTCTCATAAGTCACTGGCGCGACTCGAACCGCTTCCAATTCTTGTGTGCTCACGTCAACCACGAGAGTATTCGGGGTTACGGAGAAAGCTACTAATTCCTCGACCAGGGACACCGGCACATCTTCCAATTGCTGTTAGTAAATACATTGACTAGTTTCAGATTGGTTCCGTTCATTTTGTTTTTGGATTTGGGAAGACATATTTTTCTTCTTAATAGATATTAAAATTGTTTGTCTGTTGTTGAAATTATTTTATTTGGTCTTTCTGTTACAAGAAGCCCTTTGTTTTGATTTCCTGTTGTAACTATATCTGTAAGTCTTATAATTGAGCTTCATTTTTAGTCACCAAAATCATGTCAATAGCACATCGCAGGTTGTTTACATTATGCCCACCAAATGATATTCCTGGCATGTCTTGTATGGGTCTCACTTTTATTTCAATGCACAAATTGAACAGATCAGTTGATAGTACACAATCCAGATTAATGTGCCGAAAAGTTCCCAATTGGTTGTCTAGTATTATGAACACGGTTTAATTAAATACAGTATTTAGTTCACGATTGAATGTGTGTGCGGTTTTATTTTCTCGTTAGTCACAGTACAAGTTGAGTGACGTTTTAACTGAGTGCAGTATGTGTGAGGTTTTATTTTAACATGAATTAAAAGCTCTGCACTGTATCTATTGGAACATGTGTTTGTTATGAGGACACAGACGGTATTTAGTATTATCTACCAGTTTTAATGAAATACAGTATTGTGTTCACGGTTCAATATGTGTGGGATTTTATTTCATTAATATATCTACACTGTATCTTTTGTGAGATCTGTTTATCTTATGGACATTAATTTTTACTCTGTTCACCGAGTTGTGAACATTAATGTTTACTGTATTCACACTATTCACGGTATTATGAATATTAATGTTTAGAGTATAATGAACGTTCGTGTTGTCTGTACTAACAGTGCTAAAAGGTCTGAATACCTATGCTTGCTGTATTCACCAATGTTAGCAAATTTGTTTGCTGTGTTCACCAGTGCTAATAACTATGAACATTCATGTTTTCTGTATGTTACCAGTGCTACTAACAATTCTGGACATTCGCACTGGCGTACGTAATCATGCCTATGCACAGCTCCTGTTCTGGGGTGGAGTAGTACTTTATGTGCTGTTATCTGTTCGTGCTATGACCCAAGGATATCCATAATCTTCTCTTGTTGCTTTCCCCTGTTTCAATTCTAGGATGCAAGGATATCCACACTTTGTTGCTTTCCCCTGTTTTAATCCTCTGATCTAAGGATATTCATAATCTTGTCTTGTTGCTTTCCCTTGTTTTAATCCTATGATGCAAGGATATCCACACTTTTATCTTGCTGCTTTCCCCTGTTTTAATCCTCTGATCTAAGGATATTTATAATCTTGTCTTGTTGCTTTCCCCTGTTTTAATCCTCTGATCTAAGGATATTTATAATCTTGTCTTGTTGCTTTCCCCTGTTTTAATCCTATGATGCAAGGATATCCACACTTTTATCTTGCTGCTTTCCCCTGTTTTAATCCTCTGATCTAAGGATATTTATAATCTTGTCTTGTTGCTTTCCCCTGTTTTAATCCTATGATGCAAGGATATCCACACTTTTATCTTGCTGCTTTCCCCTGTTTTAATCCTATGATGCAAGGATATCCACACTTTTATCTTGCTGCTTTCCCCTGTTTTAATCCTATGATGCAAGGATATTCATAATCGTCTATTGTTGCTTTCCCTTGTTTTAAACCTATGATGTACGAAAATATAATCTTCTCTTGTTGCTGACCCCGACCTCTGTTTCCTGTTTAAGTGATTATTTTGTACCAACACAGTTTAGTTTCCACTTCTCATAATGTGATCAATAGTATTGACTCCCTCTTGACATTTATGTGATAATTTCTCTTTGTGTATCTGTTAAAACAGTTTAATTACTTATGTTTTTTTTCTGTCTAAGATAGTTTCAAAATTCTTCTGTGGCTTCTCCTGTTTTCTAATTGTCCATGATTTACAGCCGTGCATAACAATATGCCTTACAAAATACTGACATATTAATGGCACGAAAAAAGATTTAAGGACAATAAGTCTAGGGTTTTTCACGCAAAATTGCTTTGGAGTTCATCATGTCAGGAAGAATGTTTCTATATAAAATATATAATAACTGATGCAACAAGACACTTTACTCAAATAAAGTCCCCATACAGCTGAAACAACCCAGATATGAAAGCGTTCAGCGGCCGTCATGGAGCAGAGTTTATTACATCATATACGGTAATTGTCCGCCCTAGCTGAAACAGAAACACGCAGACAGACAAAATCAACGTCTCATAATGTCGATGTGATGGTAACACACGTCCATATCTAGCAGAACTAGAATTTGTTGGCGGGATCCATGTTTTTACAATATTTTACATCAAACATATCAGTTTGACAGACACATTTAATGCCAAAATATTTCGAGATTTGGTAGGTTTCAGCACGCTTTTATTAAGCATGGAAATATAGTTAGGAGATTAAGTCTCTAAACACATACTGGTGTGGGTGGAAAATAAAATAAAAGAGAACTGAAAATTCTGCACAACTAATATGTCGAAAAGGTCCCGCAACTGCCCGTTGATCGCCACCTCTAGAACTTTGGAAAAACGAAAAGTTCACATCTGCTTCAAGTCGTATTTATCTTCCGTTTCCACCACAACTTTGTTAACAGACACATATAGTCCTTCTTTGCAGACAGACACTTTTCACACTGGGCAGTGAGGAGCATTTTATGTGATATTCACTGGCACAGGAATGGAGCATATTGGGGACGACCCGTTGCTGTGAAGTTGGAACCGCGACTAACTAACTAGTTCGGGGCCGTTCTCTTTGACTACAGGTTTCCGGCTCTGGGGGATGACACGGGTCTTTCTAGCGGCCGCGCTGATCAAACTCTTGCGGTAATTGTTGTACCTGAGTATTCTACGGATGTGTGGCGATGGTGCAACGGGGATCCTTCTTCAGCTCAACGCCTGTCATGGTCTTAGAGGTTTGCGAATACCTCGGCTTTTGTGGATCTCCAAGACGATCCCGTTGTCAGCCTTAAAGTCCCGAAACAACGCCATTTGGCAATGAGGATAAGGCGATAGATCCACAATGTTTTGATTAAACTACATATGGATGCACAGTGGTGCAAGTATGGACTTTTTTTTTTTTTTTTTTGCATATGCTTTACAGGACATCGCTGTCAACATCAGCATCTTTCAGCTGACTGTTGATTTCTTGGCAAGATTACGCTCAGTAGTTTGCCATTGCTTTCTGAGCGGCCGGCTCAATACCCGGTAAGTTAACTACGCTATTCGAACCACTGGTAATTCTCACCGTTGTCACGTTACTTACGAGAGTATACGAGATTACGGAGAAAAGTCGCTAACCTCTAGGCCAGGAAGCCGGCAAGTATGGACTAGGAGGACGTAATAAAAGAGGTTGATGACTTGTACAGTGGGCAAAAGAACATGAAATGATTATTGGAAACCAGTGTTGCCATGTTAGTGCTTTTCGCACTAAATTTAGTGCTGTTTTCAAGTCATTTAGTGCGAAAATTTTGCTTTTAGTGCGGCTGCGCGAATTTGGTGCTTCACAAAATATTTTTGGTGCTTTTTGGTGCTTTTTTGGGATGGGTAAAAATTACTTTAAAAATCATTTTGGGAACACTAAAATGCCGAATTTGAACTGAAGCGAGGGAGTAAAACAGTCTTAGTACGTTACCGCGCAATATTCAACTAATTTAACTCCCTTTAATACGATTTAGCTGAAAGCGAACGCCATCTTGCAGACAAGTCCAAACGTCAATACATTAGCTTGTAATCGAGTTCATAATTTTGTGGTGTCTACATTATCCTTTCATTTAAGCTTATTTGTGTTTCACGATGAGCAAGAAATATTGTCAACATTTCAGAGAACAGTGGCTCAGTGACACGAGATTTCAAAATGTTTGTTAAAAATAGAAGGGGATAATACTAAGTGTTGTTTGCAAATATTGCAAATGTTCCATTGCAGCCAGGTTAAATGATATTGAGAGGCACAAGAATACAACGAAACATCAGAAAGCCGAACAACCATTCAGTACACAAAGGCAAACAACAATTGCATTTGACAAACTGAAAGATGATGTCAAAGAAACAGAAGGATGCATGTCTTTGTTCATAGCTGGCCATTGTTCGCTTCGAGTTGTTGACCATTTAAGTGAACTCTGCAAGGTACACTTTGGTGACAGCAAAGGTTGCAAGAACTTTAAGCTTAGGAGATCTAAGTGCAGAGCAGTTATTTCAAATGTACTTGCACCATATTTCACAACAGACTTGACAGCTGATATTGACAAAAGTAAATACAGCTTATTGATTGATGAGAGCAATGACATTTCTGAAACTAAGCTACTTGGAGTAGCTATTAGGTATTATTCAGTGACAAGAAAGCAGTTTGTGGTTACTTACTTAGATTTAGTTGAACTGAGTGACTGCAACGCACAGGCAATATGCAATGCGTTAAAAGATTGTTTAAACAAGAATGGACTTGAGTTGCAAAGACTAGTTGCACTCGGCACTTATAATGCGTCTGTCATGACAGGTGTAAACAATGGAGTATATATATATATATATATATATATATATATATATATATATATATATATATATATATATATATATATATATATATATATATATATATATATATATATATATATATATATATATATATATAAAATCCGAAGTTCCTCATCTGGTACTAATTAGGTGTGTATGTCATTCCCTTCAGCTGGCAGTGTCACAGGCTGCAGCTGCTTGTCTGCCCAGGAACATAGAGTTCATGCTTAGAGAAACATATAACTGGTTTTCTCACTCAAGTCTTCGTCAAGCAAAGTACAGGGAGCTTTTTGCTTCAATAAATGATGGACAACAGCCACTGAAGATTGTTCAATTAAGCCAGACACGATGGATGTCCATTCAATCTGCCATTGTCAGAATATTGCAGCAGTGGGTCGAGCTCAGAACTCATTTTGATGTAGCAAGACTCAACGAGCGCTGTTATACAGCAGAACTTCTACATTCTATGTTTAGCGACATGAAAAACTATGTGTATCTCATATTTCTCAAGCATATTCTCGGAGAAGTTCAAAGTGTGAATAAGAAATTCGAAGCAGATATACAGGATCCAACAAAACTACTCAGCGATCTTGTCCAGCTCATTGATTCTATCAGTTCAAAGATTGCTATTCCTGGGGAAAAAATAACAGAAAGTGATGCTATTCAAGATTATTTAGACCCTAATCCCAATCTAGGTTATGAGTTTGAGAAAGAAATAGAAGACTACAAGTTTCCCGATGAGAAAGAAATTCGTGGAAGGTGCATCCAGTTTTTAATAGAGCTATTGGCACAGCTGCTTTTACGTACACCCGATAACGTTCGAGTGTTGAAGTCCATGTCATGTCTTAGTGGAAGTGAATTTCTACAGCCAATGAAGCCCTGTATATTGGATCTTGCTAAAATGTTTGTAGAAGATGCAGTTACTCTCACCCGCATCGATTTCCAGTGAAGAAAACTTCATCATATGCAGTGGACACCGACCTCTGACACACTTGGACTGTGGGCAGAAATAGCCTCATACAGGGATGCCACGGGTGAAAATCCTTTCCAAGATCTTACAGATTTTTTCCCGATGAGAAAGAAATTCGTGGAAGGTGCATCCAGTTTTTAATAGAGCTATTGGCACAGCTGCTTTTACGTACACCCGATAACGTTCGAGTGTTGAAGTCCATGTCATGTCTTAGTGGAAGTGAATTTCTACAGCCAATGAAGCCCTGTATATTGGATCTTGCTAAAATGTTTGTAGAAGATGCAGTTACTCTCACCCGCATCGATTTCCAGTGAAGAAAACTTCATCATATGCAGTGGACACCGACCTCTGACACACTTGGACTGTGGGCAGAAATAGCCTCATACAGGGATGCCACGGGTGAAAATCCTTTCCAAGATCTTACAGATTTAGCTTTAACTGTGCTCATTTTACCTCATTCTAATGCGGACGTGGAGCGTATTTTTAGTCAGATGGGAGTTATAAAATCAAAATTGCGGAACAGACTGAGCATCAAGAGTTTGACAGCTGTTTTGACTATTAGATATGGAGTGAAAAGATATGGCAAATGCTGTCATGATTATAAACTACCTAAGGATATTCTGCGAAAAATTGGATCACAGGAGGCATATACATGTTTCTTTCAATCATCCTCCTCATCCTCATCATCGCAGGAGCAAACACAGTAGAAATAGCTACAGAAACTGAAGAGGAGTTGTTTGACTGGGATTTGGCAGATCTGGAATAAACTTCATTCTAATATTCAGTGATAGTAATAAATTATAATGTGCTACTTTATAACATTTTGAAAGAATACCACAAGTGCTTGGTTTAGTGATTTCCCAAAAAATAGTATTGCAATTTGGTGCTTTTTTGGCTCCGAAAGTAGTTCTGATTGGGATTTTGCGGATCTGGAATAAACTTCATTATAATATGAAGTGATAATAATAAATTATACTGTGCTACCTTGTTACATTTGTAATAAAAACAGTTGGTGTTTTTTTTTTTGGTGCTTCCTAAAATTTTTGGTGCTTTTTAGTGCTTTTTTGGGTAGAATTTGGTGCTTTTTCATCAAAGGGAGATGGCAACACTGTTGGAAACACTTCAACAAGATGTAAGGAGATTGTGGACATGGAAGAGTCCTGACAATAACATCAAAAATCAGATTTATTACATCTTTATCAACAGAAGATTTCGAAATCTTAGCTTTGGCTATTACCAATGTCACTAGCCAGCACGTGAACCCACTCCGACGTGAGAGGTACTTGTAATTTACGTTCCCAGGTCAAGGACGAGAAGTCAAAATGTTAGTCCAACTGACCGTTGTAAGGGTTGAACCCGCTACCTCGGCATCAGCGCTCTGCATGTTTAAGAACGAATGTTTTTATCCACTTGGCCATGCTGACCTGCCTGCATTGTTTTAATGTCCACATGTATCAGATGTTGTGTATCAGATGTGTATCAGATGATGTGTATAAGATGTTGTGTATCAGATGTTGTGTATCAGATGTTGTGTATCAGATGTTGCATATCAGATGTTGTGTATCAGATGTTGTGTATCAGATGCTGTGTATCAGATGTTGTGTATCAGATGTTGCATATCAAATGTTGCATATCAGATGCTGTGTATCAGATGTTGTGTATCGGATGTTGTGTATCAGATGATATGTATCACATGTTGTGTACTAGATGATGTTTATCAGATGTTGTGTATCAGGATGTTGTGTATTAGATGTTGTTTATCAGATGTTGTGTATCAGATGATATTATCAGATGTTGTCTATTAGATGATGTGTATCAGATGATATGTATCAGATGTTGTGTATTAGATGATGTGTATCAGATGTGTATCGGATGTTGTGTATCAGATGGTGTGTATCAGATGTTGTGTATCAGATGATGTGTATCAGATGATGTGTATACGATGTTGTGTATCAGATGTTGTGTATCAGATGATGTGTATTTAGTGAGTTTCACCTTAAGTGTACTTACCAGAGATAATGACAAGAACCGGTATTTTCAAGGTAGTAGTGCCCGTGAACATGCGGACGAGGCAGGTATGGGACCGTATCGAGTGCTGTCATATCGGTTTTTGTTATCTTGTGATACCCACACATTTCAATTGTCTTTGTCTTATCGTCTGTAGTAGCCAAGCTTATTCAATATTCAGTTCTTGTCGTATGGATGCATTTGCTCTTTTATTTGTATCCAAGATATTCTTAGAACCCGTCACATTGATTCACTGAGCAAATATGATTGAATAACTGTCCGTGTTCTTGACACTGTGTCACTAGCGGGTAACGTGGTGTGTTTTATTTTAGCAGACATCCTTACTATGTTAAATATTAATACACTTTGTCTTGACTGAATTCCAAGTTGACTAGGATAAATATGTCCCAACTGTATACATTATTATGACGAGGCTCACCTAGGCTGTGGGAAGGCACCTTTAGAGTGAGCTTTGAACATTAACTCTTATTTACCCCTCTCGCTGCAAGTTCCTCCTTAAAGACAAATCCCTACTAGGTTTTAAACATGAAAAACGGTCAACCACGAGACGATTACGTGACATGGAAAACAACAACAACAACAACAACAACAACAACAAATTCATTAGGAGTACAATTAGCAAACAATAAAATAAATTCAAAACAATGTTTCTTGTAGTGAATTTGAATAACAAAGACACAAATAATAGATTGCACGATTTATTGCCTGGCAAATTTCGCCGCACCTCGTCAGGTACACACTGCAGAAATGACACAACATAAACTAAAGAAATAAGACACTCGTAAATCCTTTAAGCTGAAAAATTCATCCATCATGTGCCATGCTGGAAAGCATGGGCGGTCATGACTCGTGATCTCACTTGATCACCAGAGTCGTGGATCAGCTCAGTGTTCCTGTCTCGGCCATACCATGAGGCCAAGCCATCCAGGTATTTACTTCTCGGTCTTCCCCTTGGTCTCTTCCCTTCGATCTTGCCAAAGGTCCCCAAGTCCTCCAATTCATTTCTTCTCATAACATGTCCGAAAATGTTAGACTGTCTACGTCTAATTTCTCTAATCAATTTACGATCTTCATTTGTTTCTCGTACAACACGCATATTCACATATTTTCAAAACAGGTCACATAATTGATTCGCACAATGCATTTCGTGTGTTGTTTGTTCACTGTCCTAGATTGTGGTATAACCCTTTAACTTTCCTAGAATGTGGTTTAACCGTTTCACTTTCCTACGTTGTGGTTTAACCCTATCACTTTCCTACAGTATGGTTTAACCCCTTCACTTTCCTAGATTGTGGTTTACCCTTGCACTTTTCAACTATATTGTGGTTTCCACCTAGGGGTCTCCGTGGTGATGTGGCTACGCCGCCTGCCTCGCCTTCTAAAGATCTTTTGTTCATTTCCGGGCTACGTCGTTCAGTTCACGGGTGAAAGTTTCTCGGAGACTCTTGTGGGTCTTCACTGGAACTACAGAGTTCATGCTTTTTGCGACGATTTTAGGCCGATCATCGTGCGGAAAGAGACCGAGCAATATGGGATACAACCCCAATGAAGTGGATCTTCTTGCCTGTTAAACGCCCATAAATTACAATTATGATTTAAAACCAAAAAAAAACTCGGTTCACGAGTGCATTTTTCAGGAGACTCCTGGGGGTTGGCGCTGGAGCTACGGAGTTCGTGCTCTGTACGGCGCTATCGGCGGGACGCCCTGCGGATAGAAACAAAGCCATAGGAGAAAACCCGTGTCAATTAGGTCTTTCTGGTGACTGATGTTTCCATCGACGATGAACTGTGTTTCTGTGGAGGACTTTTGTGTTGGCATTCTGGCGTCGGCATTATGCACAGTGTACCTGTGCGGGCTGTTGGATTGTCGAGACTCCTGTCTGTTCCACTTTTCACACTGGACAGTGGGGAGAATTTTGAGTGATATTCACTGGCACAGAAACGGAGCATAATGGGTACGACCCGTTGCCGTGAAGTTGGAATCTGGACTAACTAACTAACTAACTAACTAACTAACTAACTAACTAACTAACTAACTAACTAACTAACTAACTAACTATCTAACTAACAAAACAATAAACAATACAACAGGCATTTCCTGATACTTGTCAATGATAATATGTCATTAGTCAATTATACTTGTCCATGATAATATGTCATTAGTCAATTATACTTGTCGATGATAATATGTCATTAGTCAATTATACATGTCAATGAAAATATGCCGGAATCCGTTGCCAAAAGGCTTGAGAACGCGATTTGTGAGCCGCTTACCACGCGTTCGAAACACAGCGGTGACCGTGTCGCGCTTGGGTTTTAACGTGTTGGTATGGGAGCCGGTCGTTCAGAAAGCAATGGCACACTACTGAACGTAAAACTTGCCAAGACATCAACAACAGCAGTAAAATGCTGGTGTTGACAGTGATATCCTGTAAATAGGATATGCCCACAAAAAAAATGATAATATGTCATTAGTCAATTATACTTGTCAATGATAATATGTGATTAGTCAATTATACTCGTCAATGATAACATGTCATTAGTCAATTATACTTATCAATGATAATATGTCATTAGTCAATTATACTTGTCAATGATAATACGTTATTATTCATTCATATTTGTCAATGATAATATGTCATTAGTCAATTATACTTGTCAATGATAATATGTCATTAGTCAATTACACTTGTCAATGATAGTTTATCACTAAGTGATAATACTTGTCAATGATGACGGGCCACTAGTTAATGAGTGCCACATCTCAGTTATAGTATTCCACTACTCGATGATAACATGTCACTCATCTTCAAGTAGCAGAAGTATTTGCTTCTTAATGAATATTGCTTTTTTCAGTTTATTATTTGTAATATTGAATTTTATTAAAATAATAATAAAAATGTATTCTTATATTGTTGGTCATGAAACAGCACAATCCTATGGAGATGGTACTTCGGCACCAGGTCAAGAGGAAAGTCTCTAAATCAACCACACTACGATAGAGGCAAGCTCTTTCCATGGCTCGGTTTACTTTAATGCCAGTGTATGGGTCTACTTTAATGCCAGTATATGGGACTACTTTAATGTCAGTATATGGGACTACTTTAATGTCAGTATATGGGACTACTTTAATGTCAGTATATGGGACTACTTTAATGTCCATATATCGGTTTACTTTAATGTCAATATATCGGTTTACTTTAATGTCAATATATTGGTTTACTTTAATGTCAATATATTGGTTTACTTTAATGTCAATATATTGGTTTACTTTAATGTCAATATATTGGTTTACTTTAATGTCAATATATCGGTCTACTTTAATGTCAATATATTGGTTTACTTTAATGTCAATATATTGGTTTACTTTAATGTCAATATATTGGTTTACTTTAATGTCAATATATCGGTCTACTTTAATGTCAATATATTGGTTTACTTTAATGTCAATATATCGGTCTACTTTAATGTCAATATATTGGTTTACTTTAATTTCAATATATTGGTTTACTTTAATGTCAATATATTGGTTTACTTTAATGTCAATATATCGGTCTACTTTAATGTCAATATATTGGTTTACTTTAATGTCAATATATAGGTCTACTTTAATGTCAATATATTGGTTTACTTTAATGTCAATATATTGGTTTACTTTAATGTCAATATATTGGTTTACTTTAATGTCAATATATCGGTCTACTTTAATGTCAATATATTGGTTTACTTTAATGTCAATATATCGGTCTACTTTAATGTCAATATATTGGTTTACTTTAATGTCAATATATCGGTCTACTTTAATGTCAATATATTGGTTTACTTTAATGTCAATATATCGGTCTACTTTAATGTCAATATATTGGTTTACTTTAATGTCAATATATTGGTTTACTTTAATGTCAATATATTGGTTTACTTTAATGTCAATATATCGGTCTACTTTAATGTCAATATATCGGTCTACTTTAATGTCAATATATCGGTTTACTTTAATGTCAATATATCGGTCTACTTTAATGTCAATATATTGGTTTACTTTAATGTCAATATATCGGTTTACTTTAATGTCATTATATCGGTCCACTTTAATGTCAATATATAGGTTTACTTTAATGTCAATATATCGGTCTACTTTAATGTCAATATATCGGTTTACTTTAATGTCAATATATCGGTCTACTTTAATGTCAATATATTGGTTTACTTTAATGTCAATATATCAGTCTACTTTAATGTCAATATATCGGTCTACTTTAATGTCAATATATTGGTCCTCTTTAATGTCAATATATTGGTCTACTTTAATGTCAATATATCGGTCTACTTTAATGTCAATATATTGGTCTACTTTAATGTCAATATATCGGTCTACTTTAATGTCAATATATCGGTCTACTTTAATGTCAATATATCGGTCTACTTTAATGTCAATATATTGGTCTACTTTAATGTCAATATATTGGTCTACTTTAATGTCAATATATCGGTCCACTTTAATGTCAATATATCGGTCTACTTTAATGTCAATATATCGGTTTACTTTAATGTCAATATATCGGTCTACTTTAATGTCAATATATTGGTTTACTTTAATGTCAATATATCGGTTTACTTTAATGTCATTATATCGGTCCACTTTAATGTCAATATATCGGTTTACTTTAATGTCAATATATCGGTCTACTTTAATGTCAATATATCGGTTTACTTTAATGTCAATATATCGGTCTACTTTAATGTCAATATATTGGTTTACTTTAATGTCAATATATCAGTCTACTTTAATGTCAATATATCGGTCTACTTTAATGTCAATATATTGGTCCTCTTTAATGTCAATATATTGGTCTACTTTAATGTCAATATATCGGTCTACTTTAATGTCAATATATTGGTCTACTTTAATGTCAATATATCGGTCTACTTTAATGTCAATATATCGGTCTACTTTAATGTCAATATATCGGTCTACTTTAATGTCAATATATCGGTCTACTTTAATGTCAATATATTGGTCTACTTTAATGTCAATATATTGGTCTACTTTAATGTCAATATATCGGTCCACTTTAATGTCAATATATTGGTCTACTTTAATGTCACTGTATTGGTCTAAAGAATTAAAACTCAGTCTTCCAGACGATTCACAACCAACCGATCAATCGACAAACCAATCAACCAACCAATCAACCAACCAACCAGTCACCAAACAACCAACCAACCAACAAACCAATCAACCAATCAATCAATCATGCAAGCAAGCAACCAACCAATCAACCAAACAACCAACCAATAAACAAACCAACTGAGCAACAAATCAACCAACCATCCTACTGTAGGCCTCACAGAGTACACAGTTTCTATTATTTACATTTACGAGAAGCTTAGTGCCGGTTATGATGTCACTAATTGAAGGACACGTTTTACATTTGTCAGACATAATGTCACTACCACTTGTAAACATGTGTTTGTTCTCCATTTGTCAGGCACAATGTCACTACCACTTGAATACATGTGTTTCTTCTCCATTTGTCAGGCACAATGTCACTACCACTGAATACATGTGTTTCTTCTCCAGTTGTCAGACACAATGTCACTGTCACTTGAATACATGTGTTTCTTCTCCATTTATTAGACACAATGCCATTGCCACTTGTAAACATGTGTTTCTTCTCCATTTGTCAGACACAATGTCACTACCACTTGAATACATGTGTTTCTTCTCCATTTGTCAGGCACAATGTCACTACCACTGAATACATGTGTTTCTTCTCCAGTTGTCAGACACAATGTCACTGTCACTTGAATACATGTGTTTCTTCTCCATTTATTAGACACAATGCCATTGCCACTTGTATACATGTGTTTCTTCCCCATTTGTCAGACACAATGTCACTGCAAGATGTATATATGTGTTTCTTCTCCATTTACCACACTTTATTTACAGCTTAATACATGGCGAATCCTCCGAAGGATAGCTTTCCTGTTAAAGTATCTACTCAATCACATGTGATCATACAACAGCTTGTGTTTAGACATGAATGCCATTTTTGCAACAGAGACAAAAGGAAACACCGCTGGTCTAGATCAGTGATGGGTGAAACTTTAAGACGTCAGTTACATTGCTTTCTTTGTTCAACGCCGACACAAGCAAAGACCTGAAGTAACTCTCTTTCTGTTGCCATTTGATTGCCTCCTTCTTGGCACATTTGACTTCCTCTTTTGACTCAAGCGCGCGGACTTCATTTTCTATAGCCCAACTTTCAAGACGTATGTTCTTCTCAAAGAGCTTCCTCAGCTCTCGCTCTGTGGCTGCTCCGGCGGGTGCTGATGTTCGTCTAGCTGAAAAGAGTAACACGATTTTGGTCACCAACATCACAAACATGAAAAACACATTCACACATTATCAATCGACGCTGCGAGTGAAGAAAGGACAGAAGAAGAGAGCATAGGACACATAATATCAGACAATATCAATTGAAAGCTATAGTCACATCAGAATTCGAACCTACTCGTTTCAAATGACGACAACGCCTTTCCATATATGGGCAACTGGACTCCTATCAAAACTGTTATCATTATCGACGTTTATCACCTACAACTATGTTATTGTCACAGCGCCAAACCAATGCACTTAGTTTGGTCTGTGAAAACCGTACGGTCCTGGCCACGCCGGAAACGCCACTTGAAACAAAGACCGGAGGCCATTTTTCCTTGTAGCAGCCAGCTCGGTGTGTGAAGGCAGGCGCTGGGGCCCTGTGTAGTTTTGTGGCCAGCCCGCTTTGAGACAAGATATGTGGGGTTTCCCATCTGTTCATCGGTGAACAACATATGTCAGAAGAAAAAGCCGTAAGTTTAAAATGTTTAATTTAATAAATATTTGTTAAATCGCAGCACACGCCAGTTTACCAACTTGAAAGTGTTTACATGGTGGAACAGGCGTGGGTGAAAAGAATTGCTAGTTAGGTGAGCTTGAAGGAACAAAGAAATACAAACAGATAATGTAGATGAGTATTACTAAAGTGAGCTGTTCGAAAGATTGATTTGGTGTCCCTGAAGGTTTAGGAAAATAACATGTAACACATAGAGATGTCAGCAATCAGACAATGGTGATGTGAAACATGTAGGATAGGTCATTGATGGCGGTTAAGTATCATAGAGACTGTCATGTCATGCCAGCCATGCTGGCACAAGATTATTTTGTTGGGAATTATTTTACATGGTTATCCTATAGCATTAATGTGTTACTGGCTAAATAGATATGTGAGAGATTCACCAAAATATACAATGTGTGGGGTCATAAATTATAGTTAATGAAAAGACTGGAGCCATGCATAACTATGAATGCTTATGAGTAGGGGAAAATAACCATAATATATGTGTAATATTTATAACATGTGTAAAGCAGGGAAGAGTACTTACATGTCATATGTGGCAATGATGGGTTTATGGTTAAGTTGTGTAGTTAGGACATGTAGGCATAGAAGTGAAGGGAATAATGTGTTGAATTGTAGGGACGCCATGCAGATTGATAGCTGCTAGGCGTAGGAAATAATGCACCTTTAATACGCGGGGTGCGTATGAGCAATCGTAATGTAATCATGACAACTGCGAATGAAGTGTGGCTTTACTGAGGGGAAGAATGTGATTTAGTACTGCGTACCACCCTTTGCAGAGATATTAATATGTATTTGTCGTGTGACATGAAGCGTAAGATAGCAAAACTTATAACCGGTGTATCATAGGAAGAATGGTGGGGAACAGAGTGCACAACTGTACATTTGCTGTCCACTCACAAATAATATTACACTAGTTGTGTTGGGCCTTGAATAACACTTATTGGTCATTAGTGTGTAATAATGACATAATATATATATAGTACACTGTTTATTATATTAGTACTAATGTTCTGTATCCTGCCATGGACATTGTTGTGCTTGGATCCTGTCTCATATGAATGAGGCACTCTGGCCACTATTTGGTGTACTTTCACTTAGTAATATTGTGTGTTTATTTTATGAGCTATCTTAGGGGCCTCAGAGGTTGCCTCAATTGAGTTCCTGTGTAATACATGTTTATCTTTATCTTTAACTTTCTGTGAATGTTGTGATTCTTCTATGTGTAAGGTTACATTGTCACATTCTACAAATATGGTGATTCCACATTGTATGTATGTCTGTTGCTTTTCATAGTTAGACATGTCTTGCTTGCTGGTTGTTAGTTTGTAATGCTAATCAGATGCTGTAACTTGCACAGTATCATATTAGTGCTGGTACTCTCCATGCAAACTGGGACATTGTTGGGGTAGTTGTCCAGTGAAGTCCCTATGTTGAGGTAACTTAGTGTCTTATGGTGGCAGAGTTCATAATGTTGTGTATTGTTGCATAGGAGTAAAGTGTACTATCAGATGTGGAGCACAGGAGTTCAACCTGTCAATATATATTTTATATTAGGGAAAAGAGTATGGTGTGTTAGCAAAACAGTTGCCGGTGTGCGTAACAGTAGGGAGAGAATTGTAGAGCATTAGACTGAAGATATAATAGGTGGTGTTTGATTGTGGCTTTATCATGGACTGAACATTGATAGTGTTCTATGTGGTTTATAGGGAATATTGTGTTGTCCTGTGTTACCGGTGACTTGGTACAAATTAATGTATAAAATATTCTGGAAGGTGTAGACAGGGAACTGATTATGGGTTCCTTGGCAAATGTAGCCACTTTGGTAGGTAGGAATAACAGCCTAATTTACCAGAACAAAGATTTCATTCTTATGCCTGTTAACTGAATCAATGCTGAGATGTTGTTTGTGTGCAATGTCTGTTATATGTTAGCCAAATCAGTGTTGAGATGTTGTGTTTGTTTGCAGTATCTGATGTGTGTTAACCAAATGTGTTGAGATGTTGTGGCTGTTTGCAGTGGCTGATGTATGTACTCTGTTATTTGTAGCTATGTGTTTACAGCTGGACAAATGAGATCAATCTTCCACTGCTTGTGTGTGTAGGGGCTGTGTGGTGTAGTTACATTGAACTGAAAAGGTGGAGCAGATTGACATTGTTGCATTAGGTGGCCCATTCTAGCAATATCAAGTGTAATCTCATGATAGCAGTGGCACAATTGGAGAAGATAATAAAGTGGGTGATCTGATGATGCAACATTGATTATTGTATTTAACAATTAGATATGTAATCACCTTTAAGAAGGGGGCAACACAAGAATGATCGTGCCAGACATCAAGGGTTACCTCAGAATAGCAGTAGTACAACTAGAGGGAATAGCAAGGTGGATAATTTGATGGAAGACATTTATTATATGTAGGTTAATTCAAATGTTATATTGCATGTGCTCATTGCTTCATGTGTTTAATATGTTGTCTTTACCATGATAATCATAGATTGTGTTTTCCATTGTTACAGGAGCGGCTGACTAGTTAGTGTCAGCAGGCCTGGGTTCTTGGTGGGATAGTAAATTGTGTCACAACTCTTTGTTTATGTCGTGTCTTGGGGTTTATGTTGTGTAACCTATATTTTTGTAGTGCCTTATTGTCTGTGCAGTGTTGCTTGTGTCAAGGTTCTTTATTGTGTCAGTCTAACCAGCTATTGCTTGGAGCACCTGTGTTGTGGTACTTGGTGTACCCTGTTGTCTTAAGTGGTGTTGATTGGTTGGGGGTTACCCACTGTTGTTGTTTGATATATACAGTTGTCTGTTGTATCTGTAATTAAACATCCCTTATTGAATGCTTTATTCAATGTGTTTGAACACAAATTGTCACCAAAATTTGTAGCAGTTGATAAATAAAGAGCTATTTTTGTACTGTTTTTGATTTGTTTGTTTAGTCTCTTTTAGTTTTTACAACCACTATTTCTACCACAATCTAGCACGTTAATTCATTGTCTGGACCTCAAATATGACAGTTATTGTCCAGAGTTGAGGCCCCTGCCTGAGATCTCGTACATCTTCTTATCTAATTACTATCATCTTTTTTTGTCGGATGAGGCGGTGTGAGGCTCTCTCTCTTTTCACTATTTTTCTTCTTTGGCCGTAACGAAGTCAGAACTACTCTTTACCTCTTAGCACCGTAGTGAAGGAAGGATCAGTCTTATGATTGTCTCCCTTTGTCTTTACCATCGACTACATTATCATTAGCCAGGCCTATCATCCACCTATGAATAAAACTACATCATTAGCCAGGCCTATCATCCACTTATACCGACAACTACGTCATCATAAACCAGGTTTATCATCCACCTGTACAAACAACTACGTCATCATAAGCCAGGTTTATCATCCACCTGTACCTACAACTACGTGATCATAAGCCAGGTTTATCATCCACCTGTACCTACAACTACGTCATCATAAGCCAGGTTTATCATCCACTTGTACCTACAACTACGTCATCATAAGCCAGGTTTATCATCCACCTGTACCTACAACTACGTCATCATAAGCCAGGTTTATCATCCACCTGTACCTACAACTACGTCATCATAAGCCAGGTTTATCATCCACCTGTACCTACAACTACGTCATCATAAGCCAGGTTTATCATCCACCTGTACCTACAACTACGTCATCATAAGCCAGGTTTATCATCCACCTGTACCTACAACTACGTTATCATAAGCCAGGTTTATCATCCACCTGTACCTACAACTACGTCATCATAAGCCAGGTTTATCATCCACCTGTACCTACAACTACGTCATCATAAGCCAGGTTTATCATCCACCTGTACCTACAACTACGTCATCATAAGCCAGGTTTATCATCCACCTGTACCTACAACTACGTCATCATAAGCCAGGTTTATCATCCACCTGTACCTACAACTACGTTATCATAAGCCAGGTTTATCATCCACCTGTACCTACAACTACGTCATCATTAGCCAGGTTTATCATCCACCTGTACCTACAACTACGTCATCGTTTGTCTTGTTTATCATCTACCTGTACCTACAACTACGTCATCATAAGCCAGGTTTATCATCCACCTGTACCTACAACTACGTCATCGTTTGTCTTGTTTATCATCCACCTGTACCTACAACTACGTCATCATAAGCCAGGTTTATCATCCACCTGTACCTACAACTACGTCATCATAAGCCAGGTTTATCATCCACCTGTACCTACAACTACGTTATCATAAGCCAGGTTTATCATCCACCTGTACCTACAACTACGTCATCATTAGCCAGGTTTATCATCCACCTGTACCTACAACTACGTTATCATAAGCCAGGTTTATCATCCACCTGTACCTACAACTACGTCATCATAAGCCAGGTTTATCATCCACCTGTACCTACAACTACGTCATCATTAGCCAGGTTTATCATCCACCTAAACCTACAACTACGTCATTATAAATCAGGTTTATCATCTACCTGTACCTACAACTACGTCATCGTTTGTCTTGTTTATCATCTACCTGAACCTACTACTATATTATCATTAGCCAGGTGTGTCATCCACATGAACCTACAACTATACCATCATTAGCCAGGTGTATCATCTACATGAATCTGCAACTATGTTATCATTAGCCAGGTTTATCGTCGATTTAAACCTACAACTACGTCATCATTAACCAGGTTTATCATCCACCTGTACCTACAACTACGCCATCATTAACCAGGTTTATCATCCACCTG
Source organism: Cepaea hortensis (assembly GCA_963921405.1). Taxonomy (NCBI): domain Eukaryota; kingdom Metazoa; phylum Mollusca; class Gastropoda; order Stylommatophora; family Helicidae; genus Cepaea; species Cepaea hortensis. Next base: position 55,757,146 of record OY992886.1, read on the forward strand.
TACCTACAACTACGTCATCATAAGCCAGGTTTATCATCCACCTGTACCTACAACTACGTCATCATAAGCCAGGTTTATCATCCACCTGTACCTACAACTACGTTATCATAAGCCAGGTTTATCATCCACCTGTACCTACAACTACGTCATCATTAGCCAGGTTTATCATCCACCTGTACCTACAACTACGTCATCGTTTGTCTTGTTAATCATCTACCTGTACCTACAACTACGTCATCATAAGCCAGGTTTATCATCCACCTGTACCTACAACTACGTCATCGTTTGTCTTGTTTATCATCCACCTGTACCTACAACTACGTCATCATAAGCCAGGTTTATCATCCACCTGTACCTACAACTACGTCATCATAAGCCAGGTTTATCATCCACCTGTACCTACAACTACGTCATCATAAGCCAGGTTTATCATCCACCTGTACCTACAACTACGTTATCATAAGCCAGGTTTATCATCCACCTGTACCTACAACTACGTCATCATTAGCCAGGTTTATCATCCACCTGTACCTACAACTACGTTATCATAAGCCAGGTTTATCATCCACCTGTACCTACAACTACGTCATCATAAGCCAGGTTTATCATCCACCTAAACCTACAACTACGTCATCATAAGCCAGGTTTATCATCCACCTAAACCTACAACTACGTCATCATAAATCAGATTTATCATCTACCTGTACCTACAACTACGTCAACGTTTGTCTTGTTTATCATCTACCTGAACCTACTACTATATTATCATTAGCCAGGTGTGTCATCCACATGAACCTACAACTATACCATCATTGGCCAGGTGTATCATCTACATGAATCTGCAACTATGTTATCATTAGCCAGGTTTATCGTCGATTTAAACCTACAACTACGTCATCATTAACCAGGTTTATCATCCACCTGTACCTACAACTACGTCATCATTAATCAGGTTTATTAGCCACGTGGACCTACAATGTTGCCATCATTACGTCTTTTAATTTTGCTATTTATCCGTCACATTATCTCTTATGTTTTCATTATATTTCTTTGTACATATGTTTCTTCTCCAGTTAATGTCTGTCCTGTGTGTGATTTCAAAGACAGGAAAGATAATCATGGAAGAACATGTTATATTACGAATATTTAAAGAAGAGACACGATTGGTTGATTCCATTGTGTTTTACGTATTAAACAGAAATACAAATTGCCCTGAAATCCCTGAGGCCAGTGAAAACCCTCAAGGGTTCCCCATCAACTGACATTTCTGTGTTTTACATCATATGCAGCATTTAATGCTACAGCACTATTGTCTCATCTCATCTCATCTCATCTTGTTTCTCTTGTACCTTGCGGTGTCGAGGACAGTCCGATTATACTTCTTAGTTTTTCTATGAGCAATATGAAAATTTCCTGCCGGCTTGCTAGGCCAGTCGCAGGTTTAGGAAAACAATCTGACCAAGAGGAGTCCCTAACCCCCACCTCCACTCACCCCCACCCCCAGGCGAGCCAGCGCCCCGTTGGCCCATGACCTTGCGGTCATGGTTTCCCGGTCTACACCACAGGGAGGTGAGGTTGACTTGTGTAGTCTGCAAGTCATTTGCAGGCTACTCATTTTCACTTTTCACCCCTCCTGGGAGAAGCTAGCCGATCAATAAAGTCCACACCTTGTAGACCCCTGAACTGCTGTATTTCCTAATAATATACAAACATCAATCTGACTTAAGGATAGACGCTAATACTTGACGTCATTCGTTGAATAACATATCACAGCGACACATAAGATCTGGAGTACGACAAGGTTGTGTCCTGTCACCTCTCTTGTTCATAACATATATAGACAACATATGTAAAGAAACCAGCCAAGCAGAGACAGCAAGAATACCGCATTACGAGAACACAGAAGAAGAACCATCTGCAAATCTAACCATTAGAGAACTCCTGTTTTCGGACGACCAAGCACTAATAGCAAAATCAGAAGCTGAATTACAAGACCACATGAATAGTCTAAACGAAATGTGCAGGGAACATAACATGAAAATTAGCACAAGCAAAACAGAGGTAATGACTATAACTAAAGAAGAACAAACAACAACAATTCACCTAAACGAACATCCCTTGAAACAAGTAAAGAGTTTCAAGTGCCTAGGAAGTATAATATCATCAAATGGCAGATCAGAAAACGAGATCGAAAATAGGTGCAATAAGGCAAATCAACTCATTGGACAAATGGCACCAATACTAAAGAACAAACATGTATCAATAACTACTAAGAAAGCACTTCACAGCACAATCTTCCTCCAACTCTATGCTACCAATGCCAAACCTGGACAATGACAGAAAAAGAGAAAAGAAAAATCACAACAACAGAAATGAGGTTCCTGAGAAGAATACTCAACGTGTCAAGAAGAGATAAGATCAGAAATGAAGAAATCAGGACTAAAGTGGGGCTTAAAGCAGCACTAGATTTTATTAGAAAGCAGCAAGTCAAATGGTTTGGCCATGCAAGTAGGTTACCTGTCAACAGCATACCACAACAAGCAATGATGTATAGACCAGATGGAAACAGAGGAAGAGTCCGACCACGTAAACGTTGGACGGAGGGAATAGCAGAGTCCATGGGAAAATCGATATATGAAGCCCATAATCGGGCACTCTCCCGCTGTTTATATTTCACCTAGACACCGCAAGGTACAAGAGGAACATGATGAGGTAAGATAAGCTGAGACAATGTTGATTTCTTTAGGGTGATATAATCTTCCGGGTTGATCATTCCAGTCCGGGTGTAGCATTTCCTTGTAAGCATGTATTATGTCTTGTCTATTTGCTTCTTGTGTCCGGAGCACTGAGAACTGGCTATAGTTGTCTAATACCACCCTGGCGTGTATCACATGCGTGTTTTGATAGTTTACTTAAGTTTCCATTGATATCGATGAATCTGTCCATTGTATTCCTTACAGTTTAATCAAATATTTTATGCCATGTTATCTTAGGTACCTCGTTGCAGTATTTACCGTTCTCTAAGTTCTGTCTGAATGTCAACTTCAAGCAATCAATATTTCTGAAAATAAATCAAATATTTGATGCCATGTTATTTTAGGTTTAGCGAGAAAACTAGCACCTTGTGGCAGTTGTTACTGGTCTCTAAGTTCTGTCTGAATGTCAACTTCAAGCAATCAATATTTCTGAAAATGACGCAAATACCCCAACAATTTCCCTGTTGCTGGTGATCAGTCCTTCACCTTACCTGGGAAGTACATGCCGACTGGTTAAACATATGAGGACAGCGCCATAGATCGATACGTCTTAGTAAACATGGAACCTTTACTTACTTCTGGGGGAAGACGTGTTGGTGTATTCTTGACCATCTACTGTAATGCCATCCACTCCTAGCTGGACAAAGCTGTCTTTGTGTTCCTGGAACAAGTGTCTTAAAGGGGTCACACAGTTTTCGTGAATTAGGAAGGTCAGTGTCAGGTTCTGGCTAGGCTCAACTCCACTGAGGAAAATGAACTCCTGGGATTGGAACAAAGTTGATCTGTGAAAGCTATCATCTACTGAAAATTATCATCTATTGAAAATTATCATCTAATGACAATTGTCATGTTTCAAACCGTAAACTGAAGTCTCACTACGAGCAACAAACTCCTCATATTTCGTGATGGTCAATAACAGTACCGGCTGAAGGTTGGCGGTGAACGGCAGCAGACATTTTACTGCTGGTTGGTTTTAACCTTGACAAGATCGTATTCAGGCACAGCATTCCAGTTATGAGAGTTGAATGTAATTCTGGTGACTATATTGTTTTCTCACCTCCATGCCAAGTTTACTGTCTGTAACTTCTATGAATATCTGGAAAATATAACTATGGAGAGAAGTATACTGAGGAAACGAAGAAGAGAAAAACCACATCGCAGAATAATTCAAGATGTGATAGATAATTGACGCATGCAGACACAGAGCCATGGACCAGGCAGACATTCTGAATGCTCTACGAGAAGTAAGTCGTTTACGAGAACCAAGAGATGACTGGGAATCTACAACCATGGTCTGGCTGCGAGAACAGCAAGTTAAAAGATGTGTGGCCAAACAAGAACACTACGCATGAAGCCAAAGAAGAGTAATAAACTAACACAGAACTGGTGTCGTGAGCCGCTACATGCTGCGGGATTTGCTGAGGAGGGGATCCGAGCACTTATGGACTGAATGGTTCGATGTGCAATGAGGATGATCTGTCGACCAACCAACCAACCAACCAACCAACCAACCAACCAACCAACCAACCAACCAACCAACCAACCAACCAACTAACTAACTAACTAACTAACTAACTAACTAACTATCGAAACACAGAGACAGACATCTGGTTTATGCTAGAGATACATTTAGAAAGACTGTTATAGGGGGAGAATTCTGCCCAAGACAAGCAACTGAATGGTGACGATGAGCGTCTGTCAACGTCTCAAGTGTTGACAGTGAATAACCACACATATATTAAACTTTGGTGTTGACACTTTCCCCCGGCCTCTTGTTATATATCATTATTACTTACTAACTACTCATACATTTAAGTATAACAGTTTGGAATAATTAACAACGAATACAGAAACAAACACATTATGTGACTGGGTGTGAAGCAAATCCTGTACATAACCCAGTGGAGCTGAGAAGATGCTGACTTCATTCACCCAGACAGCCCCAAATGCACGCGGTTAACAACACACTTGGGCCACAGATGTTTTTACAGAAAAAAACCAAACAAGAACTCTGCACATTTTCGTCAGGAATTTGCACAATGAATGTGAACTATTTCAATCATCATCATTATCCATGTGTTATCATGTACAGAACTTTGCCCCATAACAGTGTATGGAAATGTCTCTCTGTCATAAGCCCGATGCAGTGTCTCAGCGACTGTCATGTACAAGTTATCTCACACATCTTGGATCCATTATTGTTGTGGTCCGCCTCTTCTCTACTTGTCCGGTACACTCCACTGTAATGACTGGTGTACAAGTTAAGTAAATGACCCTTTTAAGCATGGCCGAATTGATAATGGCGCTTGCTCTTAAACTTCCGGTGTGCTGATGCCGAGAAAGCGGATTCAACCCCTACACGGATCAGTTGGACTAACATGTTAACTTCTCGTCTTTGACGTAAACAGTGTGTACGCCTGATGGCGATGGACACTAGTAACAGGCAAAGCTAATCCACACGCAAACATCAGTTCAGTGCAATAGAAATACGTAGTAGCACGTGTATAGACTACGTCTGAGTTTAAAGCGAGCGAACGCAAAAAGACCCTTTTTTACGTGCCTTGACGTGTATTGGCAATATGACGCCAGCTCCACATTTCTACAGACAAACCGGCGCTCGAGGGATGATATGGTCAGTATTACACCGGTCGCCTTCACTCCCCAAGACATTTTCTGGTGCTAGTTGTAGGTTAAGTTGACCTGATAGACTGGGTCAAATTTAAACAAATCGTCCTCGACTGTAATTAGAATCCATGACCGCAGGGCCGTGGTATGTAGGAAACAGCACTCTAACCCATGACCACAGTGCCATGGTATGTAGGAAACAGCACTCTAACCCATGACCACAGTGCCGTGGTATGTAGAAAACAGCACTCTAACCCATGACCACAGGGCCGTGTTATGTAGGAAACAGCACTCTAACCCATGACCACAGTGCCGTGGTATGTAGGAAACAGCACTCTAACCCATGACCACAGTGCCGTGGTATGTAGGAAAAGCACTCTAACCCATGACCACAGTGCCGTGGTATGTAGGAAACAGCACTCTAACCCATGACCACAGTGCCGTGGTATGTAGGAAACAGCACTCTAACCCATGACCACAGTGCCGTGGTATGTAGGAAACAGCACTCTAACCCATGACCACAGGGCCGTGTTATGTAGGAAACAGCACTCAAACCCATGACCACAGGGCCGTGGTATGTAGGAAACAGCATTCTAACCCATAACCACAGGACCGTGGCATGTAGGAAACAGCACTCTAACCCATGACCACAGGGCCGTGGTATGTAGGAAACAGCACTCTAACCCATGGCCGTGGTATGTAGGAAACAGCACTCTAACCCATGACCACAGGGCCGTGGTTTGTAGGAAACAGCACTCTAACCCATGACCACAGGGCCGTGGTATGTAGGAAACAGCACTCTAACCCATGACCACAGGGCCGTAGTATGTAAGAAACAGCACTCTAACCCATGACCACAGGGCCGTGGTATGTAGGAAACAGCACTCTAACCCATGACTACAGGGCCGTGGTATGTAGGAAACAGCACTCTAACCCATGACCACATGGCCGTGGTATGTAGGAAACAGCACTCTAACCCATGACCACAGAACCGTGGCATGTAGGAAACAGCACTCTAACCCATGACCACAGGGCCGTGGTATGTAGGAAACATCACTCTAACCCATGGCAGTGGTCTGTAGGAAACAGCACTCTAACCCATGGCCGTGGTATGTAGGAAACAGCACTCTAACCCATGACCACATGGCCGTGGTATGTGGGAAACATCCCTCTAACCCATGGCCGTGGTATGTAGGAAACAGCACTCTAACCCATGGCCGTGGTATGTAGGAAACAGCACTCTAACCCATGGCCGTGGTATGTAGGAAACAGCACTCTAACCCATGACCACAGGACCGTGGTATGTAGGAAATAACACTCTAACCCATGACCATAGGGCCGTGGTGTGTAGAAAACAGCACTCTAACCCATGACCACAGTGCCGTGGTATGTAGGAAACAGCACTCTAACCCATGACCACAGGACCGTGGTATGTAGGAAACCGCACTCTAACCCATGACCACAGGACCGTAGTATTTAGGAAACAGCACTCTAACCCATTACCACAGGGCCGTGGTATTTAGGAAACAGCACTCTAACCCATGACGACCATAGGGCCGTGGTGTGTAGAAAACAGCACTCTAACCCATGACCACAAGACCGTGGCATGTAGGAAACAGCACTCTAACCCATGACCACAGGGCCGTGGTATGTAGGAAAAAGCACTCTAACCCATGACCACAGTGCCGTGGTATGTAGGAAACAGCACTCTAACCCATGACCACAGGACCGTGGTATGTAGGAAACCGCACTCTAACCCATGACCACAGGACCGTAGTATTTAGGAAACAGCACTCTAACCCATGACCACAGGGCCGTGGTATGTAGGAAACAGCATTCTAACCCATAACCACAGGACCGTGGCATGTAGGAAACAGCACTCTAACCCATGACCACAGGGCCGTGGTATGTAGGAAACAGCACTCTAACCCATGGCCGTGGTATGTAGGAAACAGCACTCTAACCCATGACCACAGGGCCGTGGTTTGTAGGAAACAGCACTCTAACCCATGACCACAGGGCCGTGGTATGTAGGAAACAGCACTCTAACCCATGACCACAGGGCCGTAGTATGTAAGAAACAGCACTCTAACCCATGACCACAGGGCCGTGGTATGTAGGAAACAGCACTCTAACCCATGACTACAGGGCCGTGGTATGTAGGAAACAGCACTCTAACCCATGACCACATGGCCGTGGTATGTAGGAAACAGCACTCTAACCCATGACCACAGAACCGTGGCATGTAGGAAACAGCACTCTAACCCATGACCACAGGGCCGTGGTATGTAGGAAACATCACTCTAACCCATGGCAGTGGTCTGTAGGAAACAGCACTCTAACCCATGGCCGTGGTATGTAGGAAACAGCACTCTAACCCATGACCACATGGCCGTGGTATGTGGGAAACATCCCTCTAACCCATGGCCGTGGTATGTAGGAAACAGCACTCTAACCCATGGCCGTGGTATGTAGGAAACAGCACTCTAACCCATGGCCGTGGTATGTAGGAAACAGCACTCTAACCCATGACCACAGGACCGTGGTATGTAGGAAATAACACTCTAACCCATGACCATAGGGCCGTGGTGTGTAGAAAACAGCACTCTAACCCATGACCACAGTGCCGTGGTATGTAGGAAACAGCACTCTAACCCATGACCACAGGACCGTGGTATGTAGGAAACCGCACTCTAACCCATGACCACAGGACCGTAGTATTTAGGAAACAGCACTCTAACCCATGACCACAGAGCCGTGGTATTTAGGAAACAGCACTCTAACCCATGACGACCATAGGGCCGTGGTGTGTAGAAAACAGCACTCTAACCCATGACCACAAGACCGTGGCATGTAGGAAACAGCACTCTAACCCATGACCACAGGGCCGTGGTATGTAGGAAACAGCACTCTAACCCATGGCCGTGGTATGTAGGAAACAGCACTCTAACCCATGGCCGTGGTATGTAGGAAACAGCACTCTAACCCATGGCCGTGGTATGTAGGAAACAGCACTCTAACCCATGGCCGTGGTATGTAGGAAACAGCACTCTAACCCATGGCCGTGGTATGTAGGAAACAGCACTCTAACCCATGGCCGTGGTATGTAGGAAACAGCACTCTAACCCATGACCACAGGACCGTGGTATGTAGGAAACAGCACTCTAACCCATGACCATAGGGCCGTGGTGTGTAGAAAACAGCACTCTAACCCATGACCACAGTGCCGTGGTATGTAGGAAACAGCACTCTAACCTATGACCACAGGACCGTGGTATGTAGGAAACAGCACTCTAACCCATGACCACAGGACCGTAGTATTTAGGAAACCGCACTCTAACCCATGACTACAGGGCCGTGGTATGTAGGAAACAGCACTCTAACCCATGACCATAGGGCCGTGGTGTGTAGAAAACAGCACTCTAACCCATGACCACAGTGCCTTGATATGTAGGAAACAGCACTCTAACCCATGACCGTGGTGTGTAGGAAACAGCACTCTAACCCATGGTCGTGGTATGTAGGAAACAGCACTCTAACACATGGCCACAGTGCCGTGATATCTAGGAAACAGCACTCTAACCCATGACCACAGGACCGTGATGTGTAAGAAACAGCACTCTAACCCATGACCACAGGACCGTGATGTGTAAGAAACAGCACTCTAACCCATGACCACAGGGCCGTGGTATGTAGGAAACAGCACTCAAACCCATGACCACAGGGCCGTGTTATGTAGGAAACAGCACTCTAACCTATGACCACAGGGCCGTGGTATGTAGGAAACAGCACTCAAACCCATGACCACAGGGCCGTGTTATGTAAGAAACAGCACTCTAACCCATGACCACAGGGCCGTGGTATGTAGGAAACAGCACTCTAACCCATGACCACAGGGCCGTGTTATGTAAGAAACAGCACTCTAACCCATGAGCACAGGGCCGTGGTATATAGGAAACAGCACTCAAACCCATGACCACAGGGCCGTGTTATGTAAGAAACAGCACTCTAACCCATGACCACAGGGCCGTGGTTTGTAGGAAACAGCACTCTAACCCATGACCACAGGGCCGTGGTATGTAGGAAACAGCACTCTAACCCATGACCACAGGGCCGTGTTATGTAAGAAACAGCACTCTAACCCATGAGCACAGGGCCGTGGTATATAGGAAACAGCACTCTAACCCATGACCGCAGTTCCGTGGTGTGTAGGAAACAGCACTCTAACCCATGAGCACAGGGCCGTGGTATATAGGAAACAGCACTCTAACCCATGACCGCAGGACCGTGGTATGTAGGAAACAGCACTCTAACCCATGACCACAGGGCCGTGGTATGTAGGAAACAGCACTCTAACCCATGACCACAGGGCCGTGTTATGTAAGAAACAGCACTCTAACCCATGAGCACAGGGCCGTGGTATATAGGAAACAGCACTCTAACCCATGACCGCAGTTCCGTGGTGTGTAGGAAACAGCACTCTAACCCATGAGCACAGGGCCGTGGTATATAGGAAACAGCACTTGAACCCATGGCCGTGGTATATAGGAAACAACACTCGAACCCATGACCACAGGACCGTGGTGTGTAGGAAATAGTCCGCTGCTGCTCACCTGAGGGACGAACAATAACCTTGCCACAGTCGCCCTCAGGGCTTCCAGGTCACTTCTTTGAAACCGGTCAAGGTTACCGTCTACGTGGAACTGGATGTGTTTAAAGCCGGTTTCTGCAACGATAAGACAGACTTCAGTTTGTAAATAAGTTTGTTTTCCACAAATGTGTGTGTGTGCGTGCGTGCGTGCGTGCGGTGTGTGTGTGTGTGTGTGTGTGTGTGTGTGTGTGTGTGTGTGTGTGTGTGTGTGTGTGTGTGTGTGTGTGTGTGTGTGTGATTAACCACAGTTGTAATATGCAGTTAGTAAAAGCGTGAATGCGATATTAACAAAACTATCACTATGTGATTAACACATGTTTCAATACGTGAATACAATGAAAATATGAATACATGACTGAGACATGTGGCATTCTGTAACATGGATATGGATTCACCAAAGTGTGCATTGTGTGACTGACAACAAGTAGACAATAAAGACGCCCACTTGTCTAACTAGTTACTAACCAACAGGCAAATTTGAAATTAATTAACATATAAATAAGTCATGTCGCAGAGTGTCATAACGTGATTTAACAAGTGCGTCGATGTGATTTAACAAGCGTGACAATGTGATTTAGCAAAATGTGACAATGTACAGAACTAAAATTTGACCATATTAGGCTGACAAAGCCTCCAATGAATGCAAGAACATTTTCTGGGAAGTACAGGAGACATTCACTACATCACCTACCGAAAGCTCATTGTTCTATACAATGTTAGGTGCAGATCCTAGCATACACCCACCAATTGTTCTATACAATGTTAGGTGCAGATCCTAGCATACACCCACCAATTGTTCTATACAATGTTAGGTGCAGATCCTAGCATACACCCACCAATTGTTCTATACAATGTTAGGTGCAGATCCTAGCATACACCCACCAATTGTTCTATACAATGTTAGGTGCAGATCCTAGCATACACCCACCGATTATTCTATACAATGTTAGGTGCAGATCCTAGCATACACCCACCGATTGTTCTATACAATGTTAGGTGCAGATCCTAGCATACACCCACCAATTGTTCTATACAATGTTAGGTGCAGATCCTAGCATACACCCACCAATTGTTCTATACAATGTTAGGTGCAGATCCTAGCATACACCCACTGCTTGGTCTATACAATGTTAGGTGCAGATCCTAGCATACACCCACCGATTGATCTATACAATGTTAGGTGCAGATCCTAGCATACACCCACTGCTCGGTCTATACAATGTTAGGTGCAGATCCTAGCATACACCCACCGATTGATCTATACAATGTTAGGTGCAGATTCTAGCATACACCCACTGCTTGGTCTATACAATGTTAGGTGCAGATCCTAGCATACACCCACCGATTAATCTATACAATGTTAGGTGCAGATCCTAGCATACACCCACCGATTGTTTTATATAATGTTAGGTTAAGATCCTAGCATACACCCACCGATTGTTCTATACAATGTTAGGTGCAGATCCTAGCATACACCCACCAATTGTTCTATACAATGTTAGGTGTAGATCCTAGCATAAACCGACCAATTGTTCTATACAATGTTAGGTGCAGATCCTAGCATACACCCACTGCTTGGTCTATACAATGTTAGGTGCAGATCCTAACATACACCCACCGATTGATCTATACAATGTTAGGTGCAGATCCTAGCATACACCCACCGATTGGTCTATACAATGTTAGGGGCAGATCCTAACATACACCCACCGATTGGTCTATACAGTGTTAGGTGCAGATCCTAGCATACACCCACCAATTGTTCTATACAATGTTAGGTGCAGATCCTGGCATACACCCACCAATTGTTCTATACAATGTTAGGTGCAGATCCTAGCATACACCCACCAATTGTTCTATACAATGTTAGGTGCAGATCCTGGCATACACCCACCAATTGTTCTATACAATGTTAGGTGCAGATCCTAGCATACACCCACCAATTGTTCTATACAATGTTAGGTGCAGATCCTAGCATACACCCACCAATTGTTCTATACAATGTTAGGTGTAGATCCTAGCATAAACCGACCAATTGTTCTATACAATGTTAGGTGCAGATCCTAGCATACACCCACTGCTTGGTCTATACAATGTTAGGTGCAGATCCTAACATACACCCACCGATTGATCTATACAATGTTAGGTGCAGATCCTAGCATACACCCACCGATTGGTCTATACAATGTTAGGGGCAGATCCTAACATACACCCACCGATTGGTCTATACAGTGTTAGGTGCAGATCCTAGCATACACCCACCAATTGTTCTATACAATGTTAGGTGCAGATCCTGGCATACACCCACCCCCAGGGCGCGGAAAAGGGTCATTTACGCACACAAGTCATCAAGCAAGAGCTATATTCTTTCTAAGCTGAGTTGAGTTGAGTTGAGTTGAGTCCAGAACCGAGATTGCAACACTCGGGACTTTCCCATACTCATGACTTCCTCGTCTCATCAACTAGCGAAGAGTTCCAATATTAATGGTATCAGTGTGTCCATCTGGCCTTTTCTCGGACAGCTAAGTGTTAACCAGATCCTCTGATCACTCCCTACCGCACGATTCTCTCAGGCAACGATGATGCATCTATTCTTTCATACTAACCACACGATCACACTTCAGTCTTATTGCGTACCAAAACTCCACCGAGAGGTGCAGTTCCAGCCAATGTGTCTAACTGCTCGTTTCCCAACATACCAGCGTGAACTGGGGAAAATATCCAACTTATGCTCACCATCTTACGTTAGAAAAGAAAATTGAAGCAGTCCACTCTGAACGAAGCATGCCCGTCTTCACCTACACAAGGTATGGTACAATCACATATGTGTGCTGTTTATCCTCCATCTAGCGGACCGCCGCAGTGACTGCTCTACTTTCATTCTCAGACTAGATGCTGTGGTATCATATGCCAGGCTCTCCTGCAGTAAGCACTGTCTATTAATCTTCGTTACGAACCGCGAGGTACTTCTTTTGCCTCTTAGCACAGAGCCATCCGCGTATATGATTACGTCATCTGGGCATGAATTGTTATGTATCAATTGCAGCGCCTCCTATTCAGCGCCTACTTGGCCAATTCCTACCACTCCCGATCCAATATTATTATGACCATGCAGAGGTATGACATTTCTTCTGGCATTCTAACCCATTCCTCTCCTCTCCCAGTGCTTTCAAGCATACACATTTCTCTGACTGTGTTCTCTGTCTGAGCCATAAATGATTTCCTTCTTATTAACCCGTGGCTGTCATCTGTGTCGATATACAAAACAGGCAGTCTTTTGAAGAAATCATTGTTTTGATTTTAATTCTTCGATATAAGTAGTATTTAATCACTTAAATTATATTGGTTTCATCAACAGCGTATTTTCACAGATTTTCCTCGTTGTCGCTTTGGACGTTTAAAATAGCGATTACTTATCTGCAACACCAACAGGAGAAATCATTAAACAGAATGTGTGCACACTAATGAACTAGTGTAAATACTGACTTGATAACTTTGTATCTCTTAACAACAGAGATGTCGTCAGGCATTCAAAGGTGCTAGAATCGACTTCATTGCACCGGGTTTATCCCATACGGCTCTGTCTCTTGTCTGCCAAAAGTATCGAACAGAGCCGGAATATGGGCTCCGGAAAAAAAAAAACTGCATTTGTGAACCGAAAGACGGTGATCGAAGGCGTGACTTGGTTGCGTGATGCAAACAGCTTGACTACTTCGAAATGGAGACATCCACGCCCACCTCCCCTCTTATGTAAGTAACCTAACGTTGTCCATTGGTCTATTGTATGTCTAAGTAAGTCAAATGTATTTTAAGGGTGAGAATACACAGAAGCAGGATGCACCACACACACAAAACACCCACTGTTGACAAAGAAAAAGGGCACACACCAGGATTAGTTTTAGGGGCGTAAAAATATAGTGTGTCACCGACTGTCCGAGCGTATTCTGCTGCTTTCTCGTGAAGGTCTTTTCTGTCCAAATGCCAGAGGAATGCCTGGAGAAGAAAAAAAAATTAACGACAGAATAAGAAGTAGGTATTCTAAACTCGCACTTTAGACTTCTGAGTAACATATGATTGATTGCCTTACAATTTGACTAAAACAGCACTCCAACACATCTAAGAAAACACAGCAAAGAACAAGTAAAAGTCTCCAGAATTCGCCCGGGCCACACTAGACTCAAGAATCATCTATTCAACAAGTTCAACATTGACCCTACGGATCCATATCCTCTGTCCGGCGCCTTCCTCGTGCACTCACAAAAGCATATTTAAATGTTGTCCACCCACCTGTAACATTGTGTTTCGCTTGCACGATTCTCCCCCACCTTTCCCACTAACATATCCTTTAACAAATGAGATGTGTCATACTTTGTATTTGAAGTATCTTATTGCCTAACCATGATCTCATTACAATTGGTGCGATGGCGAAGGGCTAACGAACGCAATTCGTAATCCTGAATACCGCGTTCGAAACATAGCTGCGTGCTATTTGGTAGTAGACCGCCTAGCGCTGGTCTTTATTCAGTGGTATGCGTGCCGATTATTCAGAAAGCAATGGCAAACTACTAAATTTAAACTTGCCAAGAGATCACAAACAGCCACCAAAGATCACAGACAAATAAAACACTTTCCCATCTCTGGAGGAGTATTAGTTATATGGTGTTGCCCGTATGTTTACATGCCAGTCAGAAATGGGCGGGTGATGTGGTCGAACCCATACCCACCGCCTTTAAGTCCCAGCCCATTTCCTGGTACCCATTTTAGGCTAGGTCGACTTGGAAACCCAAGTCAGTGTTTTTAAAAACCCCATCCTCCAGGGGATTATAACACGTGACTACCGAGCATGCATTTGATTTCCCTAAGCTTTAGCTGGTAACTCAACTGTTTAGTTAATCAACAGATTATCCTCACTGCATATGGAACCATTCAGTCCACAAGTGCTCTGATCTCCTTCTCAGAATTCCCCCCAGCGTATAATGGCTGACAACATCAGTTCTGTATCAATTTACTATCCTTCTTAGGCTTCTCGTATGGCGCTCTGGTCTGGCTTAAACACGTTCGATTTTATATTCTTGCACTCTGGTTAAGATTGCAGATGGATAGGCATCGCTCAATTCGTTCAATCGCACTGCCTCTCTGAGAGCATTCAGTATATTATTCCGGTCCATTACTTGTCTGCTTTCCACAGTAATCACGCCGCAAGACACACATCTTGTTCATTTCCTCTTACACCCTCGTGGCCTGGCACACATATCTTGCTTATTTCCTCTTACACTCTCGTAAGCGAGCAGCATAATTATGTTAAATGTTGTTTTCACCATTGATATTCTATTTCTTATTTATGACCCCTAGAGGTTAGCGACTATTCTCCGTAATCTTGTATATTCTCGTAAGTAACGTGACGACGGTGAGAATCAGCAGTGGTTCGAATCGCGTCGGTAACTTACGGGGTATGTGAGCCGGTCGCTCAGAAAGCAATGGCAAACTACTGAGCGTAATCTTGCCAAGAAATCAACAATCAGCTGAAAGATGCTGATGTTGACAGCAATGTCCTGTAAAAGGATATGCAAACAAACAAACATTTATGACCCCACCTGCCATCATATATTATTAATTGCCCCGGATAAGAGAAACTATTGACTTATTCTTTCCATTCAGTGTAAATTTCGTAATTGTCTCGGTACCATCTTTGTTGCTTGGTTGTGTTCGCTGGCTGTGAACTCCAGCGTGAAGTCCTGTATGTCGGATGAAGACATCCTGTTGTCCAACATCAGTGTGATGTCATACCAGACTGAGGTTTGTGAGTATCCGTTGTCCCATGTCTGGCTTATTGGTGTGCAGACTGGTGGTTCCTCGCCGTACAGGCAGATACTCTCCGACTTCGGCAATCAGCGATCCTACTACGTTAGCCAGGACCCCGAAGAGACCTGTTGCCCAGGTCGCACGACTAACCATGTTTGTTGATAATCATAGCATTTTTTTTTCTTGAAATTTATGTCTAAGCCTTGTTTATTACTTGATGTTTTTACTTGATTTACTAATTCTTGGAGAACTTGTTCAGCTTCAGCCAACACGCATATCTTATGTTGCTTGTTGATTTCCCTCCAACGTTGAGCGCTAGTGTTCTCTCTAATTGTTTGAATATAGTCTCTGTACAGATGTTCTACAAATAGTGGGGTAATACACTCGCTTATCTGACACCTCTTTTTTGTATTTCTGCGAGATGATATATACTTTTCTGATCGTACCTTATTTTTTCTTCTTTTGTCCTTGCTGTAGATTTTAATCATCTTGTCTCGGATAGCTTTATCATACGCTCTTTCTAGTCAATGAAGCACGGATAAATACTCTTCTATGCCTCTAAATATTTTTCTGCAAGTGTTATTCAACAGAATATTGCTTCTTGTGTTCTATTTTTCTTTCTAAAACTAAACCACTCTTCTGACACTTTAATATATATCTTATTTTGGTCTTGTGTGATCTTGTGTAATTTTATCAGTATGTGGCTAACAGGATTGCTTATTTTAAAACGAGATCATTCCGTTGCTGTCAATGTTGTAGGCAGTGTTGTGAATGTGGATTCTTTCAAGGCATATTGTATGAGACCAGTATTGTATATATCATTGGCGTATCGCAGTAATTTTATGGATTCCAAATCCTCAAAGGCTGCAACTATTTCTAATGATATGCTGTGTTATTTGTCTTCCATAATAGTAAGAACATTGTGTGTTGTTTTCTCTCGCCCGCTTTGAATTTAAGCGTCGTCCTTACACATTATTGATGCTGATTATGGTATAATTAATGACTTGCATTATCTGTATTCTTCCTTTACAATAACATTTTTTTTTTAAATGAACGACAGCTAATGTTTTTAACCTGAAGCAGTAACAGATTGTCACGTGATATCATTCTTCTCTCTCGGAGGTAGGTGAAGAATTTCTCTGGTGTGTCCAGTTTGCTAAGAATACCTTTAGGGATCCCTCGAGCACCTGGAAGATAGAAACAGACACACAAGGTTGGCATATAATGTCTGTGGACAGACACGCAAGATTGGCATATACTGTCTGTGGACAGAAACACACGGTTAGCATATACTGTCTGTGGGCAGACATACAATGTTGGCATATACTGTCTGTGGGCAGACATACAATGTTGGCATATAGTGTCTGTGGTCAGACATACAATGTTGGCATATAGTTTCTGTGGACAGACATACAATGTTGGCATATACTGTCTGTGGGCAGACATACAATGTTGGCATATACTGTCTGTGGTCAGACATACAATGTTGGCATATACTGTCTGTGGGCAGACATACAATGTTGGCATATACTGTCTGTGGTCAGACATACAATGTTGGCATATAGTGTCTGTGGGCAGACATACAATGTTGGCATATACTGTCTGTGGGCAGACATACAATGTTGGCATATACTGTCTGTGGGCAGACATACAATGTTGGCATATACTGTCTGTGGTCAGACATACAATGTTGGCATATACTGTCTGTGGGCAGACATACAATGTTGGCATATACTGTCTGTGGTCAGACATACAATGTTGGCATATACTGTCTGTGGGCAGACATACAATGTTGGCATATACTGTCTGTGGACAGAAACACACGGTTAGCATATAGTGTCTGTGGGCAGACATACAATGTTGGCATATACTGTCTGTGGGCAGACATACAATGTTGGCATATAGTGTCTGTGGGCAGACATACAATGTTGGCATATACTGTCTGTGGGCAGACATACAATGTTGGCATATACTGTCTGTGGGCAGACATACAATGTTGGCATATACTGTCTGTGGGCAGACATACAATGTTGGCATATACTGTCTGTGGGCAGACATACAATGTTGGCATATACTGTCTGTGGGCAGACATACAATGTTGGCATATACTGTCTGTGGATAGACATACAATGTTGGCATATACTGTCTGTGGTCAGACATACAATGTTGGCATATACTGTCTGTGGGCAGACATACAATGTTGGCATATACTGTCTGTGGGCAGACATACAATGTTGGCATATACTGTCTGTGGGCAGACATACAATGTTGGCATATACTGTCTGTGGGCAGACATACAATGTTGGCATATAGTGTCTGTGGGCAGACATACAATGTTGGCATATAGTGTCTGTGGGTAGACATACAATGTTGGCATATACTGTCTGTGGGCAGACATACAATGTTGGCATATAGTGTCTGTGGGTAGACATACAATGTTGGCATATAGTGTTTGTGGGCAGACATACAATGTTGGCATATACTGTCTGTGGGCAGACATACAATGTGTTGGCATATACTGTCTGTGGGCAGACATACAATGTTGGCATATACTGTCTGTGGTCAGACATACAATGTTGGCATATAGTGTCTGAGGGTAGACATACAATGTTGGCATATAGTGTCTGTGGTCAGACATACAATGTTGGCATATACTGTCTGTGGGCAGACATACAATGTTGGCATATAGTGTCTGTGGGTAGACATACAATGTTGGCATATAGTGTCTGTGGTCAGACATACAATGTTGGCATATACTGTCTGTGGTCAGACATACAATGTTGGCATATAGTGTCTGTGGGCAGACATACAATGTTGGCATATAGTGTCTGTGGTTAGACATACAATGTTGGCATATACTGTCTGTGGGTAGACATACAATGTTGGCATATAGTGTCTGTGGTCAGACATACAATGTTGGCATATACTGTCTGTGGTCAGACATACAATGTTGGCATATAGTGTCTGTGGGCAGACATACAATGTTGGTATATAGTGTCTGTGGGCAGACATACAATGTTGGCATATACTGTCCGTGGGCAGACATACAATGTTGGCATATAGTGTCTGTGGGCAGACATACAATGTTGGCATATACTGTCTGTGGGCAGACATACAATGTTGGCATATAGTGTCTGTGGGCAGACATACAATGTTGGCATATACTGTCTGTGGGCAGACATACAATGTTGGCATATACTGTCTGTGGGCAGACATACAATGTTGGCATATACTGTCTGTGGGCAGACATACAATGTTGGCATATACTGTTTGTGGGCAGACATACAATGTTGGCATATACTGTCTGTGGGCAGACATACAATGTTGGCATATACTGTCTGTGGTCAGACATACAATGTTGGCATATACTGTCTGTGGGCAGACATACAATGTTGGCATATAGTGTCTGTGGGCAGACATACAATGTTGGCATATACTGTCTGTGGGCAGACATACAATGTTGGCATATACTGTCTGTGGGCAGACATACAATGTTGGCATATACTGTCTGTGGGCAGACATACAATGTTGGCATATACTGTCTGTGGGCAGACATACAATGTTGGCATATACTGTCTGTGAGCAGACATACAATGTTGGCATATAGTGTCTGTGGGCAGACATACAATGTTGGCATATAGTGTCTGTGGGCAGACATACAATGTTGGCATATAGTGTCTGTGGGCAGACATACAATGTTGGCATATAGTGTCTGTGGGCAGACATACAATGTTGGCATATAGTGTCTGTGGGCAGACATACAATGTTGGCATATAGTGTCTGTGGTCAGACATACAATGTTGGCATATAGTGTCTGTGGGCAGACATACAATGTTGGCATATACTGTCTGTGGTCAGACACGCGTGGCTAGCATATACTGTCTGGTAAACAGAACACGTGTGCCGGACTCATAACGAGGCAAACAGTGCACACTGACTTGACTGGCACGTCATAATGATTACAAGTAAACTGCTGTCAGACAAAACTTGTTGAAGATTATAAAAGTCAATTAAATATTGCATCTTACCACTTATATTCTTGCTCATCAATGTTTATTATTGTTTTTCTGGAGCCAAGCAGAGATCCGTGTATATGGTAGAGCAGTGGCTAGCACGCTTGCCTCCGGCACAGTGTTGATGTGTATGAATCTCCTTGGAGGCGCGATTTTCCCCCACTGATCTGTACTTAGTCTAAAACGGGTACCGGGGAATGTGCTGGGAAGTAAAGACCACCATTGTCGTGTTGAGCACATCACTCAACGAGTGCCGATTGGTCTAATAAACATAAGACTAGAATTATACAAGTATCAATACCTCTCCTGGCCTGGACAATCGTGTTTTGACTTTATTTTCTCACATTTATGTCTAATATTACAGTGATTTCAGTTGTCTTGTTCATTTCCTATTTATGGTGATTTTAATTGTCCTATCCATTACATATTTATGTTTGTCCTCACGATGATTTTAGTTGTCATCTCCGTTGCATATTTACTTTTGCCAACATCGCTTTCAAACAACCCATTTCCCCTTCTCTGACAGACATCCTCGCAATAAATCTAACATACTTATGACAAGTCTGCCGCTAACACGGAAGCACTAGAATCCAGGCCTTTGAAACCGTTGCATGTATAAATCCGGGTTAGTTGACGTTCGTTCATAACTATTTTCAACACCAGTTGGTGTGTACCAAGGACCAGTATGGTCACCAGGCTAGTTGTCACATGTAGAGTATAGCAGCCCTGGGTGCAGTCTAGTGTGCCAAGTGATTTATTATACTGATTAGCTTATCTTTGTCTCGTGCTTGTAAATATTGGTGGGGCGTGAGGTAGGTGAACACAAGTAGTTTTTTTTTCCGCGTTTCCATCCTGTTTCAGGATATTGCGGTCAACACCAGCATCTTTCAGCTGTATGTTGATTCCTAGGCTAGATTACGATCATCAGCACGCCACGACTTTCTGAGCGACAGGCTCCATACTCTCATAAGTCACTTTTGCGATTCGAACCACTGCTAATTCTCGTCGCGTCAAGTGACGAGAGTATTCGGGGTTAGCGGAGAAAGCTGCTAACTCCTCGGCCATGGAGCCGGCTGAACACAAGTAGTGAAGGCTGTAAATATTGGTAAGGCATGAGGTAGGTGTGAAATGTGAACACAAGCAGCGAAGGCTGTAAATATTGGTGGGGCGTGGGGTAAGTGTGAAATGTGAACACAAGCAATGAAGGCTGTAAATATTGGTGGGGCGTGATGTAGGTGTGAAATGTGAACACAAGTAGTGAAGGCTGTAAATATTGGTGGGGCATGAGGTAGGTGTCAAATGTGAACACAAGCAGTGAAGGCTGTAAATATTGGTGAGGCGTGAGGTAGGTGTGAAATGTGAACACAAGTAGTGAAGGCTGTAAATATTGGTGGGGCATGAGGTAGGTGTGAAATGTGAACACAAGCAGTGAAGGCTGTAAGTATTGGTGGGGCATGAGGTAGGTGTGAAATGTGAACACAAGCAGTGAAGGCTGTAAATATTGGTGGGGCATGGGGTTGGTGTGAAATGTGAACAGAAACAGTAAAGGCTGTAAATATTGGTGGGGCATGGGGTTGGTGTGAAATGTGAACACAAGCAGTGAAGGCTGTAAATGTGAACACAACCAGTGAAGGCTGTAAATATTGGTGGCGCGTGTGGTAGGTGTGAAATGTGAACACAAGCAGTGAAGGCTGTAAATATTGGTGGGGCGTGAGGTAGGTGTGAAATGTGAACACACGCAGTGAAGGCTGTAAATGTGAACACAAGCAGTGAAAGCTGTAAATATTGGTGGGGCGTGGGGTAGGTGTGAAATGTGAACACAAGCAGTGAAGGCTGTAAATATTGGTGGGGCGTGGGGTAAGTGTGAAATGTGAACACAAGCAGTGAAAGCTGTAAATATTGGTGGGGCGTGAGGTAGGTGTGAAATGTGAACAGAAACAGTGAAGGCTGTAAATATTGGTGGGGCGTGGGGTAAGTGTGAAATGTGAACACAAGTAGTGAAGGCTGTAAATATTGGTGGGGCGTGAGGTAGGTGTGAAATGTGAACACAAGTAGTGAAGGCTGTAAATATTGGTGGGGCATGAGGTAGGTCTGAAATGTGAACAGAAACAGTGAAGGCTGTAAATATTGGTGGGGCATGGGGTAGGTGTGAAATGTGAACAGAAACAGTGAAAACTGTAAATGAAACACTGATTGGGCCAGCATTGCCGAATTGATCAGAGCGCTCGTTATTAAACATCCGGTGTGCTGATGCCGAGGTAGCGGGTTCAACTCCAACACCGGTCAGCTGGACTAAAATGTTGACTTATCGTCCTTGACTTGAAGACTTAAATTACAAATACCTCTGAAGTTTGAGAGGGATTGCCTGATTTGGGGATTGGGGGGGGAGGGGGGGGGGAGAGGTGGGCACTAGTAATAGGGGAAGCTAATCCACAGGCAGAAATTAGTCCAGTGCACTAGAAGTAGTAGCCCGTGTATGGACTAGGTGTGAGTGTACAGCGAGCGAGCGGGGAAACAAACCCACTGACTGTATTACAGAATATACACGTCTTACAGAGAATGCCTATTTTAGTTGGCAGACTGAGTACAGCACCATGTGATCATGTAAAGTTAACAAATATATTTTAGTTGGCAGACTGAGTACAGCACCATGTGATCATGTAAAGTGTAACAAATATATTTTAGTTGGCAGACTGAGTACAGCACCATGTGATCATGTAAAGTGTAACAAATATATTTTAGTTGGCAGACTGAGTACAGCACCATGTGATCATGTAAAGTTAACAAATATATTTTAGTTGGCAGACTGAGTACAGCACCATGTGATCATGTAAAGTGTAACAAATATATTTTAGTTGGCAGACTGAGTACAGCACCATGTGATCATGTAAAGTTAACAAATATATTTTAGTTGGCAGACTGAGAACAACACCATGAGATCATGTAAAGTGTAACAAATATATTTTAGTTGGCAGACTGAGTACAGCACCATGTGATCATGTAAAGTGTAACAAATATAATATTTTAGTTGGCAGACTGAGTACAGCACCATGAGATCATGTCGCTTAAAAAGTAAAGTTAACAAATATAATATTTTAGTTGTCAGACTGAGTACAGCACCTATGATCATGCAAAGTTAACAAATATAATATTTTAGTTGGCAGACTGAGTACAGCATCATGTGATCATATAAAGTGTAACAAATATAATAGATTATGTTTGCCTCGATCTCGATCTATCCTATTTGTTAGCTTTTAGACTCATGTTTGTTGTTTTATTATTGACATGTGGAAAAAGAGCAAGAGACAGGCTCAGAGACAGGTCCAGCGAGATGCTAAATGCAACGAAAACCACTGCGGATTTCACTACAACACACCAAGAATCAAGTCGTTAGAATAACAACTGGAGCAACGGGAAATAACAAATGGAACATTCAACACAATAACAGCTAGAAGGTATGTTAGTTAGTCAGTTAGTAAGTAAGTCAGTCAGTCAGTCAGTCAGTCAGTCAGTCAGTCAGTCAGTCAGTTAGTTAGTTAGTTAGTTAGTTAGTTAGTTAGTCAAAAGATCATCCTCATTGCACATCGAACCATTCAGTCCATTAGTGCTCGGATCCCTTCCTCAGTAAATCCCGCAGCGTGTAGCAACTGACGACACCAGTTCTGTGTTGGTTTATTACTCTTCTTTGGCTTCCTGCGTAGTGTTCTTGTTTGGCCACACCCATTTTAACTTGCTGTTCTCGGAGCCTGACCATGGTTGTAGATTCACAGTCTTTAATTAGTTCTCGCAAAAGTATTACTTCTCGTAGAGCATTTAGAATGGCAGCCTGATCCATGGCTCGTCCGCCTTCCACGGTAGCCATACCTGCGAGCTTGTCAGCCCGCTCATTCCCTTGTACACCCGCATGCCTTGGCACGAAAATGAAACTAATCTTTGCCAGTTGAGACCGCTCCAGAGACAGCAGCCACTCTCTTCGGATCCACCCCTTTCTATCTTTTTGAGCATGCTCATTGAGTCAATAAGGAAACATGCCCTAGTGAATGTCTGTGTCTCGAGCAATGTTATTGCTTTACTTACTGCCATGACTTCCATAGTCAGGCTAATTGTGGTCAAAGCAAAAGCACCATAATCTTCCTTCACAATTCTCCCTCCGGCCTGAGCCGTAAAAGCCCATGAATTTCTCACTCGTCGAACGTCCGACCCATCTGTGTAAATGACAGCATCACCCTCCAAAGAATTCTCGAAGATCAAAGCCTGTACTTCCGCCTCCACAGCAGCCGGGTTTTCTTGTCCGTTATTTCTGTCTAGTTGGATGCAAACTGAAAAGGACGTACAGAAATCTGTTGGCATTTATACCCCACTTCTCGCCAGGTTCTAAGTCCTCAAGTGAACACACATGTTGAAGAATGTCTTCAGCTAGACCCATCCACGACTTTCCTCGGTTTAACCTGCTGCTCTTTACCTTCTTAATGTATACACTGTGCAGTGGATGTTGTGTGTTTGCGTTGACTCTGAGGTGGGCACGTGCTCTGAAAATTTGCATTCTGTCCCCAAGGGTTGGAGAATCAAGAAGGTAGCGCATCGCCCTGCATGCTGTATCTCTTTTACATCCAAGTATAATACGCATAGCTTCGTTCTGTATGCTTTCCATCATTTCCATCTCCTTACGGCTGATAGTCAGGATCGCCATCGCATACTCCAAAACAGAAAGGACCAGCCCCTCATATAGGAGGCATAGATGGCGCTGCTCACAGTTTGTCGCATCGCAGCCAAACCCCGCTTAGCCTTTGTTATCTCCCGGTCTATGTGCTCACGGTAAGCAGGGCTTCGATCAAAACATATCCACAGGTAGTTCATTGCCTGTGTTCTTTACACTGTCTCTGAACACAGATTTACAGTTGGTGTTGGAGTGTTGACAATATGGTTATTCAAAGAGAACCATGTTACTGCTGCCTTTGTTCGGTTGACCATGGCCCCAGATTCCACACACCAAATACTTATGCGATTTCGTTCTGTTTGTAGATCCTCAGCAATTCGATCTCTATCCTTACCCTGATGATACACTAACACATCGTCGGCATATGACAATGTCCTTCCCGGTCCTCTGATCTGCTCGCCGGTAATTCTCAGACTGTAAGAGATGAACAGCACCGGAGATAATGGTGATCCCTGTGGCATGCACGGATATTGTTGGTTCAGAAGTCCAACTGCCACATCTAAAAACTACTTTCCGTTAGAAGAGAGCTGCGGCGATCCAACTAAGGAGGAATGGACTTATCTTGAGTTCAAGAAGCTGAAACATTAAGAAATCCAATAGTACTCTGTTGTATGCGTCCTCAAGATCAGTCGCTACAGCATATGTTTCAATGCCTGAGTTGAAACCTTCATAGACATCATGGGCAAAAACTGCTGCGTTGGTCCAGGTTTCTCTGTTTGGACGGTACTCTCCAAGGGTAGGTGGGAAACAACCTTGCCTCTCTGGATGACTTGATATTTTCCTGGTAATTAACTTCTCCAGCATTGTATTGTTTATTGCATGGTTATTGCCCGATATCCCTAAATTTGTGCGTGGTCTTTGCCAGGCTTCGGCAAGGGAATCAGACAGTTGTGTAACCACTCTTCCTTGATGCTAGCATTCCCTATGCTGTTGTTGTACATATCTGCTAGTTCCTCTAGCTTGTTGTCGGTATAAATATTGATGTCATCATACCTTATACCATCTGGCCCTCGTGCGCTTTTTTTTGTTTGTTCGTCGAAGCACATCCTTGATCTCTTTCACTGTCATTGTGTTTTCAACTGCAATGTGCTGGGCCTTACACCTAACTAAGGTAACCGCCTTGGCAAAATGTCGGCCTCTCATGTCTGTCTGGTTGCTCTGTTCTAGATAGCGTTCAAAAAGGGCTTTGCTCTTATTCTCGTCAGTCCTCTGCCAGATAAGGTCAGCACTTTGGAAGTCAGGAACACTCTTATTCTTGATTACCCCATTCATACTTTTATGTAGTCGCCAGAAGAATTTCAGTGACTTGTCTGTTCTTATTGTGTGACACAACTCTGCCCACTTTTCACTTTTAACCACTTTAATCAGCCTTTTGAAATAGCTAACTTTTGTGTCCATGTCTCTTTCCAAGTGCACGATGAGACTAGGATGGGCAACTCTGTTCTTCTTGGTGTTTTGCCATTTCCTTACAGCACTAAGCTTATCCACCCAGGCCTCACAATTCCACTAAGGTGGCTGCTCCCAGCTTTTTTTCCTGCCATAATGATTCCTGCGCTTGTCGGGCCTTATTTTACTCACCACATCTAGCCCTGAACTGTCATACTTGAAGGTCTTGACTGATGACTTGTGCTGCCTGGTTCTGCCGTTCTCCACCAATATGCTGCAAGGGTGGTGGTCGCTGCCATGATGCTCTAGGACCCCCATCTACATACTGTAGTGAGTGAAGGAGAAACAAGCGCCAGGTCAATAACACTGTCCTCATCACCTGGACGACTTGCTGTCCTGGTGACACAGCCCCAGTTGATACAAACAAGGTCACTGGTTGCAATTGCCGCCTCGAGCTCCTGTCACTGTGTGTTGGAAGAAATGTTAACCCATGATTTGCCTTTAGTGTTGAAATAGCCGCAGAAAATGATATTTCTCTCATGACATAATATGTCACTCAGACACTGCGATCTCTGGGAATCCACATTCGCATTACAGGCATAAACATTAACCAACATGAATGGTAGACCGGATTGAACTCTAACAGCCTGTATTTGTATCTCGTCACTGTTCCACCTGGACATGTCCAGCTCTGAAGCCACTATGCTGTCTCGAATCAGAATCGCCATTCCCAGGTGTCGCCTGTTATAATAACATTTGAAGCCGGCTATATGGAGTGAATTAACACCCAGTCTCGTCTCCCGATGCGCTACTATATCATTTCTGCATGCCAGGCTTTGGGCCTCGTTGTTTTGCGCTGGCACAGTTCCAATATAGAATATGCGTGTTCTTGAGGCCCAGGCTGTCGCATTTTCGCCGGTGACTCCTGGTTCCGGCCCGTTTCCCCTGTCGTTTACGTCATTGACCTCGTCTAGCCGGTGGTTTCTTTACCCTTTGTACGGGACACAAACACTGGCCTGCCATGATGAAGAAAAAAAAAAAAACTACACACCACCAGTGTACAAGACAGTAACCTACACATGCTGCGAAAAACACTCAGGATTAATTTGCACAGATGCACGAAACTTCGATGCACCGGCGAAAATTTTGAGAGGAAACTCCTAGTTTACATCCCAGCGCAGAAATGACACGCATAAGATCAGCTAGAAGATATCTACTGCAGGAGCCATGAAGAATATAACAATCAACATCATAGCAACTACAGCACTTCTACTACTGCAGCCATGAATTGTACAACAATCAACATCATAGCAACTACTGCACTTCTACTACTGCAGCCATGAATTGTACAACAATCAACATCATAGCAACTACAGCACTTCTACTACTGCAGCCATGAATTGTACAACAATCAACATCATAGCAACTACAGCACTTCTACTACTGCAGCCATGAATTGTACAACAATCAACATCATAGCAACTACAGCACTTCTACTACTGCAGCCATGAATTGTACAACAATCAACATCATAGCAACTACAGCACTTCTACTACTGCAGCCATGAATTGTACAACAATCAACATCATAGAAACTCCAAGACATCTAAACTCCAATTCTGACAATTTCTTAAAAAGCCAAAAGGACTAAATTAAAGACCTTAAAAGAGACTAAGACATAAAGAAATAAATATATCACAAATATCAGACAAGGCAGTCGTTATTTTGCACCATATTATGAAGAGGGGGAAAACTGAGAAATGTTGTGACAGCCAGAAATATTTATGGAAAGAGAGATAGAGGACGACAGCGCTGAAAGATATCAGCTCACGAAATGATACATTCGTTTGATGGCAAGATGTGGAAAAGTATAATCGTTCACATCAGTCTTCAAAGCATTTGATAATTTTTTTCTGTTCTTTATTTATATGACTCATATCCTATATAATGTTATCTGTTCTTTATTTATATGACTCATATCCTATATAATGTTATCTGTTCTTTATTTATATGACTCATATCCTATATAATGTTATCTGTTCTTTATTTATATGACTCATATCCTATATAATGTTATCTGTTCTTTATTTATATGACTCATATCCTATATAATGTTATCTGTTCTTTATTTATATGACTCATATCCTATATAATGTTATCTGTTCTTTATTTATATGACTCATATCCTATATAATGTTATCTGTTCTTTATTTATATGACTCATATCCTATATAATGTTACCTGTTCACATACGTATTTGATTTTCTGGACTGGCACCAAATGAATACTATTTACTTTAACTGTGCATTTGGGCATGATCCACCTCTTGGAAATTACCATTACTTCTGACTTCTTATTATTAAAGTTTAGGCCATTGCTTCACTTTCTACAACCATCTTTATTGGCCTGTGCACCCCTTCACCATATTTTCGGAACGTCAACCCGTTTTGTATTCCCTCCCTATAAATCCCCCCCCCCCCCCCCACCGCGCCGCCTCTATACGTAAACCTAACAATGGAAGCTAAATTTAATAACACATACTAGAACAAGTCTAGACGTCTGCATAAAACATGATTTGCGAGGCTACTTATGTTATAAAATAAATTTCAGAAAGGCAAGAGGTACAGATCCGTAAAGTATGGAGGAAAAACCAATATCAAGTAATCGGTTCTTGTATTAACGCGATCTAGAAATAATCTTAATCCCCCCCCCCCCCGGAAACCTAACCCACCATATATATATATTGCATGGGCAACAGATGGTTTCTTTATTTTAGCCCAGGCTTTGTGCTATGGAGAGGCAATAACTCCATCCCTGGTGTTAACCGGTCTCGGAATCAAAGCGAGAGGCAACTGTTACGGGTTATAAGTCCTTGTCAGTTGGCGTAGACATGGGGCGCCACGCGTTGCCTCTGACGGTGGGAGACACCTACAGGTGTCACTGATCAGCTACCGCCCGCCTCAAGCTGGGCAGCTCCCGGCCAATTGGGTGCTGATCCGCCACAGCCTGCCTGCTTCAATGGGTGCTTGGGGCTAGGACAAAATCTGAATCGCAGGCTGTAAAACCAATGCACCAGGTACTAATAAAAAGAATAATAGAAACCTCAAGCTACGGCTTGCAACCTGGAACGTGAGAACCATGTGTCCAGGATTTTCCACTGACTTGACAAATATTGACGATGTGAGAAAAACGGCTGTGATTGATGCTGAACTCAATCGTCTTAACATTGATATTGCTGGCCTGCAGGAGACTCGCCTCGCTGAGGAAGGGTCACTCAGGGAAAACAATTACACCTTTTTTTGGAAGGGAAGAGGGCAGGCAGAAAAAAGGCAACATGGTGTGGGCTTTTCAGTGAAGAATTCGCTACTGGGAATGATTGATATCCCAGCTGGAGGTAATAAAAGAATATTATCACTGCGCTTGGCAACCTCTTGTGGATTTGCCACCATTCTCACTGCATATGCACCGACACTGGCTTCCTCTGATGATGTTAAGGATACTTTCTATGAGCAGCTAGACTCTGCGATCAAGGCAGTTCCAAAATCCGACTACATTTATATGCTCGGTGATTTCAATGCTCGTGTGGGCAAGGACTCGAGTTCATGGCCAGTGTGCCTTGGAAAATACAACATCGGTCGCATGAATGATAATGGGCAAAGGCTTTTGGAGCATTGCACTAGAAATGACCTATGTATTACAAACTCCTTTTTTAAAACAAAAGAGATGCATAAGGTCACATGGAAACATCCAAGATCCGGCCATTGGCATCAGCTAGACTTCGTTATCACACGGAGACAACATCTGAACCATACATCATTAACTCGAAGTTACCACAGTGCTGACTGTGATACAGATCATTCTTTGGTTGTTGCAAGGGTTAGACTGAGACCAAAGAGAATCTACACAGCTAAACACAAGTCTAGCCCAAGGATTAATATTATTAACACTCACGATCCTGGAAAGTACTTTGAATTTCAACAGCAACTTGAAGACGCTTTCAATGATACATCAGAAAATTGTATAGTAAATGATAAATGGAGTAAACTTAAGGAAACTATTTATAAAACAGCGGTAGGGGTTTACGGCACTGTGGATCATAAGAGGCAGGACTGGTTTGCGGCAAACAGCCAGATACTGCAGCCCTTGATTGATAAAAAGACGATAGCTCTCTTAAGAAACAAGGAAAGACCAACTCGAAACACTCTGAGTGAGATGAAGCAAGCGAGGAAGGATGTACAAAAGGCTGCCAGGCAGTGTGCGAATGACTATTGGATCAAGTTATGTGAGTCCATTCAAATCGCAAGTGATAAGGGAGACATAAGAAGCATGTATGAAGGGATAAAGAAAGCCTGTGGTCCAGTGATCAAAAGAAGCGCACCGCAGAAAACCTTGACTGGAGAAATCATCACTGATAAGAAACAGTAGATGGATAGCTGGGTCGAGCACTATTTAGAGCTTTACTCAAGTGAGACCAAGCTAGCGGATGATGCCCTCAACGCCATAGAGGCCCTACCAACTCTTGACCACCTGGACACACTTCCCACTATAACAGAAGTTAAGTTTGCTATAAATGAGCTTGCATCTGGCAAGGCTCCAGGTAAGGATGGGAATTCCAATAGAGGTAACCAGGAGTGGGCAAGACACACTCGCTCTACAGATCCACCAGCTAACAGAGCTCTGCTGGCGAGAAGGACAAGTCCCACAGGATTTTAAAGATTCAAACATCATAACGCTGTACAAGAACAAGGGAGATCGGAGCGACTGTAACAACTATAGGGGTATCTCACTTCTGTGTATTGTTGGGAAAGTATTTGCCAGAATTGTCCTGCACAGACTTCAAGTCCTGGGAGATCAAGTCTACCCCGAATCACAGTGCGGCTTCCGTCAGAACCGGTCTACCATTGATATGATATTCTCATTGCGAAAAAAATGCCGGGAACAAAATCAGCCACTGTTTATTGCCTTCATCGACCTCACAAAGGCATTCGATTTGGTCAGTCGTGAGGGTCTGTTCAAAGCACTAAAGAAGATTGGCTGCCCACCAACTCTTCTGTCCATTGAGGAATCGTTCCACACAGGCATGAAGGGTATAATCAAGTTTGATGGCTCAACTTCAGAAGAGTTTGAAATCAAGAGTGGAGTTAAGCAAGGTTGTGTACTAGCCCCCACCCTCTTTGGGATATACTTTTCACTTCTACTGAAATATGCCTTTCGTGATCAGGATGACGGTATATACATTCACTCACGCTCAGATAGTGGCCTCTATAATGCTCAGAGATTGAAGGCCTAGACCAAAATTAGCAGGGTACTAATCAGAGAGTTGCTTTTTGCGGATGATGCTGCGATTATGACCCACTCTGAGAAAGAATTACAACAGCTACTATCTGCATTCTCCAATGCTTGTTCTGAATTTGGTTTAACAATTAACAAAAAGAAGACACAGATTATGTCACAAGGTGCACATGGTGTACCATCAATCTTTATTGACGACGCCGAACTGGAGATAGTAGACCATTTTGCATATCTAGGATCAGAGGTAAATAGCAAATTATCCCTCGATCAGGAAATCAACATCAGGATTGGCAAGGCAGCAACAACAATGAACATGTTAGCAAAAAGAGTCTGGGAGAACAGGAAGCTTACTGCCAAAACAAAAGTCCTCGTCTACCAAGCCTGTGTCCTTAGTACTCTTCTTTATGGCAGTGAAACCTGGACAACTTAATCACGCCAAGAGAAACGTTTAAACAGCTTTCATATGCGGTGTCTGCGAAGAATACTTGGTATTAAGTGGCAAGACAAAATCACAAATACTGAAGTATTTTAAAGATCAGGTTGTGTGACGGTGTATTCCATGCTCAGTCTTCGTAGACTTAGATGGATAGGACACGTTAGGAGGATGGATGATGGTAGAATACCAAAGGACATCTTTTTTGGTGAATTACATACGGGTAGGAGATCTCAGGGTCGGCCTCTACTACGATACAAAGATGTGTGTAAGCGGGACATGATTGATACAGGCATTGATAATGCACATTGGGAGCACGTCGCCGCTGAACGTGTTGCATGGAGGGCAACTATCAGAAATGGAATAAAGACAACGGAGAAAATGATTGCAGATAAAGCACACACAGAGCGTGAGAGACGTAAGATGGTGCAAAATGGTGGAAATGACCATGTTTTCACATGCACCTACTGTGGGCAAACATTTGCAGCAAGAATTGGCCTTACCAGCCACACTCGCCGCCGCCATGGATCGTAGTTATTAAGCCTTTTTGAAGCACAATGTACCAAACTATCGTCTGTCAAGACGGAAAGGTGCCAATGATATATATATATATATATATATATATATATATATATATATATATATATATATATATATATATATATATATATATATATATATATATATATATATATATATGTATATCCTCTAAAGAGTACTGGAGAGTTTTGGTCATAGACCATAACTTTAGGAAGGGAAAATCCCAACTGCACCTCCCCGTGGTTTAGAATGGAAACACACCACGGTGTGGCTAACACAGCTCTGGGGACCGAGTATCCACCGGAATAAGTGGACAACTCTGCAGCAGAGCAGAGCAGGGCACTCACTTGTCCTGACAGTCGGAAATGGCTGTCAAAGGCAGAGTTAAAAGACCACCATGTGAATGTGGAAGGCAAGGGGAAAACACCACATTATCTTCCCAAGATTTCATGGCGACACACATTTCAGAAATAGTGAACGACGTTAATGGTTGTCTTGGGACATCCTCGTCCGGTAGGGACAGTCATGAGCCACAGGTGACACCAGACCGTCATCCAGCTACTGATGGCAAAACTAAAACAATAACTAAACTAAATAAATTTAGAGTAGGAATATGGAATGTTAGGACATTAAATGAGCTAGGGAAGTTAAACAATGTTCTAAGAGAAATGGAAAACATGAAAATGAATATACTAGACATTACTGAGATGAGATGGAAGGGATCTGGCAAAATTATAACCGACAAACACACAATAATTTATTCTGGAGGGGACACACAAGAAAAAGATGTAGGAATAATATTTGATGAAAATACAGCCAAATCTATGACTGGATACAGGTGCATTTCAGATAGAGTTATAATGGTAAAAACCAAAGGCAAACCAATAGATATAAATATTATACAAGTATATGCACCAACAACAAACAGCAGTGATGAAGATATACAAAACTTTTACGATGAAGTTGAAATGGCAATAGCCCAAATTGGATCACAAGAAATAAAAATAATACTGGGGGATTTTAATGCAAAAGTAGGAAAGGGAAAAATAGAGGATATAGTGGGGAATTACGGTTTAGGTACAAGAAATGAAAGAGGAGAGAAACTAATAGAATGGGCAAATATTAATGATATGATAATTGGAAACACATGGTTTAAACACCATAAAAGACGACTATACACATGGAAAAGCCCTGATATGAAAATACTGAAAATACGCAACCAAATTGACTACATACTTATTAATAAAAGATTTAGAAATGCATTAATTAATGTAAAGACAATGCCTGGTGCTGACGGTAACAGTGATCATGTACCACTATGTGGACAAATAAAAGTAAGATTAAAGAGATGGGAAAAAATGGTTAAAAACTTGAGACTTAATAAAGAGGTTCTGAAAGTAGATAAAGAAATTCAAGAACAATACAGAGTGACTGTGAAAAATAGGTACAATGCAATAGCTAAAATATAGAGTATAGATGAACAATGGGAAATGTTAAGGGACTCCATTCATCAAACTAGCAAAGAAATATTACCGGAGAGAAGCCAAAAAGCTAAGAAAAAAATGGATGAATGAAGAAATCTTAAGGCTGATGGACAAAAGGAAACAGAATAAAAAATGACAAACAAGAGTATGCTAAGATAAATAAAGAAATAAGAGATAAATGTGTGAAGGCAAAAGAAAGTTGGTTAAACGAGCAATGCAGAAAAATTGAATTAAATTCCATTAAAGATCAAAAAAGTATGCACAGACAAATCAGCGAGCTCACAGGAAGAAAAATAAGAATAAATACAGAATGTTTGAAATCAAAAACAGGACAGATTTTATTGGAGGAAGGTGCTATAATGAAGAGGTGGAATGAGTATATAAGAGAATTATATAATGGAGAAAGGGAAGAATTAACAGACGAAAGTAACTTAGAAGGCCCACCTATTCTAAAAGAATAAGTCGCTGACGCTATGAAACATATGAAGAAAGGAAAAACAGCTGGGCCAGATGAAATCACAGTAGAAGAATTAGAAGTATTGGGAGAATTTGGGATAGATATATTAAGCAAAATGCTGAATGATATTTACAACAGTGGATATTTACCGAGCGATATGCTGAAATCTGTATTTATAGCAATACCAAAGAGACCAGGAGCACTTGAATGCGAAGATTTTCGTACAATTAACCTCATAAACCATGCCACTAAGCTTATACTCAGAATTATAATGAGAAGAACAAGAAAGAAAATAAAAATGGAAATTAGTGAAGAACAGTATGGTTTTATGGAAGGAAAGGGTACAAACAATGCAATATATATATTACGAACACTAATAGAAAGATCAATAGGGAAACAGAGAGACATATATTTATGCTTCATAGATTATACTAAGGCATTTGATAAAGTAAAACATGATGAGTTGATTAAAATGTTGGAAGATATCAACATTGATGGGAAAGATTTAAGAATAATAAAGAATATATACTGGAACCAGGTAGCAGCAATTAAAATGGGAAATAAAGAGGGTTGTTACGAACAGATAAAGCTAGGAGTACGACAGGGGTGTGTCTTGTCACCCGATCTCTTCTCCCTGTATAGCGAAGTAATAATGAGAGAGATCAAAGAGAAGCCAGGAATACTAATCGGAGGATATAATATAAACAATATACGCTATGCAGATGACACAGTATTGGTAGCGGATAATGCAACAGACCTACAACAATTGTTGGACAGTGTAGTAACAGAGAGTGCACAGAAAGGACTGTCCTTGAATATCAAGAAAACAGTAACAATGGTGATATCAAAGAAAATGGTGACACCAAAATGTGACATAGAAATAGAAGGGGAAATTCTCAACCAAGTGGATAATTTTAAATACCTAGGGGCACTTATAACATCAGATGGAAGATGTACAAAAGAGATTAAGAGCAGAATAGGGCAGGCAAAGACAGCGTTTCAGAAAATGAAGAGTATCTTATGCAATAAGTCGCTATCAATGAATGTAAGAAAGAGAGTACTAAAATGCTATATAGAACCAGTTTTGCTGTATGGCAGCGAATCTTGGAATGTAAATGAACAAATTAGGAAGAACTTAGAAGCAACAGAGATGTGGTTTTTAAGACGAATGTTGCGAATTCCTTGGACTGCCAGAGTAACTAACAACGATTGCCTGAAAGAGGCTAATGAAACTAGAACACTATATACAACAATAAGAAAGAGACAAACATCTTTCTTTGGTCATGTGATGAGAAGAGAGGCATTAGAGAACATCGTGACAACTGGAAAGATCGAGGGGAAGAGAGGCAGAGGCAGACCAAGAGAAATGATGCTGCACGGACTGAGACAGTGGCATGGAGGAATAACATCAGCAGAGTTGATCCAGAACACCAAAGACCGAGATCTGTGGAGAGCCATGAACGCCTACGCCAGCCGGCACGGCACTTGAGAGAGAGAGAGAGAGTTACGATAAAACACGTGTGTATGAGTGTTTGTAAGTGCGTGTGTGTGTTGCGACTGCGTGTATTCATGTCATGTTATATATACATGAAACATGCACAGG
The DNA here is from genome assembly GCA_963921405.1 of Cepaea hortensis. Classification (NCBI taxonomy): domain Eukaryota; kingdom Metazoa; phylum Mollusca; class Gastropoda; order Stylommatophora; family Helicidae; genus Cepaea; species Cepaea hortensis. Next base: position 55,792,904 of record OY992886.1, read on the forward strand.
ACAAAATTACATAATACTTTTAGACACAGTGCTTACCAGTGCAGAGAAATTTAAACTTGAGAAATTCCCCTTGATCCAGATGATTTGCAATCTCTAGCAGGAGCAAATTTAGCTCCCAATCATCACTAGGCACAATGTCTTTGAACTCTAAGTCACACGTAGCCATGGCACCATCCTACGTGTGCCCACCACTCCAGTTAACACTATAAAGGCAATGCCCCACAGAAAGAAGAAACGAACCGTGTAGTAACTTATGTTTATAACGTATATTTGTACTTCCTACATTTCATCTCAGCCATGGAACATTTTTAAAACGTTTTCCCTGTTATCTACGCTGCATTTGTTTTAATCTGTTCTATGCTTGAAACAAGTCTTTGTACCCCTGAAGTTGTTTGTTTTTTGTTTTTTTTCCCACTGTTCTGTACTTCAAAATTAGACACACAACACTTGTCCCGAATTTCTTCAACGAATTATTTAACATGTTACCGTTATCCTATATGAAACAATATGTTACATTAAATCAGGTAACCATCTAAATCTGTTACCTTAATTTCCAAGTTGTATGTTTTTAGAACTCATTGTCCCACTATGCCGGCTCCGTGGTGCAGTTCGTAATCTCGCATACTCGCGTTCGAAACACAGCTGCGGCCAATGTGGCAGCAGACGCCTCGCGTTGGTTTTTTCTTAACGAAATGGTATGGGTGCCTGTCGTTCAGAAAGCAATGACAAACTACTGAACGTAAACTAGTCAAGATATCACAACAATAAAAAATGCTGGTGTTGATTGCTACGTCCTGTAAAAGATATACAACTAACTGCAACAGTCCCACTATGTGCCTTTCGCCTCATTGTGGTCCACCAAGGCCTGTCTGTTAGCGTTGGTAGACAGTGGTCATTCGAACTTGCAGTTTGGACGCCCTGGCCAGATCAAATGCAAATAAATATTCACTTTGACTTAGCCAAAAGGTCAAGAATTTTTTTTTTTTTGTGTGGTCTTGTTTTTATTTTAAAAATAAAACACTTTTATTTAGCACAAAACAGTGTGTATTTACAAGTTGTCTTAAATTTGCACACGTGTAATTTACCTTATACACGAAAACTGCTTCAACTGCACCGTCCAAGGTAAGGTGTGTGAATATATAACAAACGGAACTCCCTGTGTGATCCAGCTATATCTTATCTAATGTGTGCACATTCGTGCATAAAAATGTTACCCCCTGTACAAGGAATGCGAAACGCTAAGCTGTCCTGTAGTACACGCGTCCCATGACGCACATCTATACGTAGATATTTGATACAGCAGGGGACTCAAGCGTTGATAACCAGAATTGTTGAACAGGATATTAATGGCTACATTATACTATAACTTCTAGTACTTAGTGTCTTCGCGCATGAGATGTGTGCTGAAAGCAAATCATTCGGATTTTAAACATCGCATTTCTTTATGCAACATTAAACTCCAAATGTAGAAGTAGATTCCGAATACATGAAAAATATATCTGACAGAGACGGATTTCGTGTGAAATACTGACACAACCAATCATAAAAGTGCTAGCCAAAATAATAATTGTAATGCTTGTCATCCTGATCACGAGCTGGATGTTTTTCTGAGAGCCCTGGGTGTCGCCGTTGCAGCTACGGAGTTTGCGATCTCTCCGACGCTTTCGGCAGGTGGCTGGCTATCCGGAAAGAAAGCTGAGCCTTACGGAAGATAAACCAGTCCATTGAAGTCGATCCCCATGTGTTGTTATGGAGTTGCACTTACACGTTGACTTCTCCTTCGGAAATGAAGTTTAAATTGCCTAGAAAATCAACCTGGGGTTGACAGCAGCGGCCTGCAAAGGACATGCAACCGTTGTTGTTGATAGTACACTTGTCAGTCTGATCAGGTCAGTTCCCCGTTAGTTGTGGATAGTAAACTTGTCAGTCTGGTCAGGCCAGTTCCACGTTTGTTGATGTTGATAGTATACATGTTAATCTGATCAGGCCAGTTCCCCATTTGTTGTTGATAGTACACTTGTTAATCTGATCAGGCCAGTTCCCCGATTATTGTTGTGGATAGTTCACTTGTCAATCTGGTCAGGTCAGTTTCCCGTTTGTTGTTGTTGATAGTACACTTGTCAATCTGATCAGGTCAGTTCCCCATTTGTTGCTGATAGTACACTTGTCAATCTGATCAGGTCAGTTCCCCATTTGTTGCTGATAGTACACTTGTCAATCTGGTCAGGTCAGTTCCCCATTTGTTGCTGATAGTACACTTGTCAATCTGGTCAGGTCAGTTCCCCATTTGTTGCTGATAGTACACTTGTCAATCTGGTCAGGTCAGTTCCCCATTTGTTGCTGAAAGTACACTTGTTAATCTGGTCAGGTCAGTTCCCCATTTGTTGCTGATAGTACACTTGTCAATCTGGTCAGGTCAGTTCCCCATTTGTTGCTGATAGTACACTTGTTAATCTGGTCAGGTCAGTTCCCCATTTGTTGCTGATAGTACACTTGTCAATCTGGTCAGGTCAGTTCCCCATTTGTTGCTGATAGTACACTTGTCAATCTGGTCAGGTCAGTTCCCCATTTGTTGTTGATAGTACACTTGTCAATCTGGTCAGGTCAGTTCCCCATTTGTTGCTGATAGTACACTTGTCAATCTGGTCAGGTCAGTTCCCCATTTGTTGCTGATAGTACACTTGTTAATCTGGTCAGGTCAGTTCCCCATTTGTTGCTGATAGTACACTTGTCAATCTGGTCAGGTCAGTTCTCCATTTGTTGCTGATAGTACACTTGTCAATCTGGTCAGGTCAGTTCCCCATTTGTTGTTGATAGTACACTTGTCAATCTGGTCAGGTCAGTTCCCCATTTGTTGCTGATAGTACACTTGTTAATTTGGTCAGGTCAGTTCCCCATTTGTTGCTGATAGTACACTTGTCAATCTGGTCAGGTCAGTTCCCCGATTATTGTTGTTGATAGTACACTTGTCAGTCTGGTCAGGTCAGTTCCCCGTTTCTTGTTGTGAATAGTATACTTGTCAATCTGGTCAGGCCAGTTCCCCGTTAGTTGTTGATAGTACACTTGTTAATCTGATCAGGCCAGTTCCCCGTTTGTTGTTGTTGATAGTATACTTGTCAGTCTGGTCATGCCAGTTCCCCGTTTGTTGTGGAAAGTACACTTGTCAATCTGGTCAGGTCAGTTCCCCATTTGTTGCTGATAGTACACTTGTCAATCTGGTCAGGTCAGTTCCCCATTTGTTGCTGATAGTACACTTGTTAATCTGGTCAGGTCAGTTCCCCATTTGTTGCTGATAGTACACTTGTCAATCTGGTCAGGTCAGTTCCCCATTTGTTGCTGATAGTACACTTGTCAATCTGGTCAGGTCAGTTCCCCATTTGTTGTTGATAGTACACTTGTCAATCTGGTCAAGTCAGTTCCCCATTTGTTGCTGATAGTACACTTGTCAATCTGGTCAGGTCAGTTCCCCATTTGTTGCTGATAGTACACTTGTTAATCTGGTCAGGTCAGTTCCCCATTTGTTGCTGATAGTACACTTGTCAATCTGGTCAGGTCAGTTCTCCATTTGTTGCTGATAGTACACTTGTCAATCTGGTCAGGTCAGTTCCCCATTTGTTGTTGATAGTACACTTGTCAATCTGGTCAGGTCAGTTCCCCATTTGTTGCTGATAGTACACTTGTTAATTTGGTCAGGTCAGTTCCCCATTTGTTGCTGATAGTACACTTGTCAATCTGGTCAGGTCAGTTCCCCGATTATTGTTGTTGATAGTACACTTGTCAGTCTGGTCATGTCAGTTCCCCGTTTCTTGTTGTGAATAGTACACTTGTCAATCTGGTCAGGCCAGTTCCCCGTTAGTTGTTGATAGTACACTTGTTAATCTGATCAGGCCAGTTCCCCGTTTGTTGTTGTTGATAGTATACTTGTCAGTCTGGTCATGCCAGTTCCCCGTTTGTTGTGGAAAGTACACTTGTCAATCTGGTCAGGTCAGTTCCCCATTTGTTGCTGATAGTACACTTGTCAATCTGGTCAGGTCAGTTCCCCATTTGTTGCTGATAGTACACTTGTTAATCTGGTCAGGTCAGTTCCCCATTTGTTGCTGATAGTACACTTGTCAATCTGGTCAGGTCAGTTCCCCATTTGTTGCTGATAGTACACTTGTCAATCTGGTCAGGTCAGTTCCCCATTTGTTGTTGATAGTACACTTGTCAATCTGGTCAGGTCAGTTCCCCATTTGTTGCTGATAGTACACTTGTCAATCTGGTCAGGTCAGTTCCCCATTTGTTGCTGATAGTACACTTGTTAATCTGGTCAGGTCAGTTCCCCATTTGTTGCTGATAGTACACTTGTCAGTCTGGTCAGGTCAGTTCCCCGTTTCTTGTTGTGAATAGTACACTTGTCAATCTGGTCAGGCCAGTTCCCCGTTAGTTGTTGATAGGTACTTGTTAATCTGATCAGGCCAGTTCCCCGTTTGTTGTTGTTGATAGTATACTTGTCAGTCTGGTCATGCCAGTTCCCCGTTTGTTGTGGATAGTACACTTGTCAATCTGGTCAGGTCAGTTCCCCGTTTGTTGTTGTGAATAGTACACTTGTCAACCTGGTGCAGTACAGTAGGGTAATTACGATGTTCTTTTGAGGTTGGAGGACCGCGTGTGCCAAGGACTCAGACGACCAAGGGGTGTAAGCGAAGTCAGAAATTGTAAAAGTTTTTTTTTTTCGTGGCAAAAGTAAGGGATGATCAAGAGATTATCAAGGGGTGATCAAGAGGTGGTCAAGTGGTGATCAAGATGCGGTCAAGCCGTGGTCAAGTGGTCGAGTGACCACTTAAATTGCAGGGGAAGGTACGTGTAGTCACATGGTGATGGTTAAAGTGCTCAATGACGTGGTCAAGAGGTGGTCAAGCAGTTGAGTGACCACTTACATTTTAGAGAAGGATGCGCTTAAGACTATGATAATGGTTAAAATGCTCGCTGATGTAATCAAGAGGTGGTCAAACGGTGGTCAAACGGTGCTCAAGTTGTCGAGTGACCACTTAAATTGTAGAGGAGGGTGGGATTAAGACTATGTTGGTGGTTAAAGTGATCGATGACGTGGTCAAGAGGTGGTCAAGTGGTAGTCAAGTGGACGAGTAACCACTTAAATTTTAGGGGAAGGTACGTGTAGTGACGTGGTGGTGGTTAAAGTGCTCGATGACATGGTCAAGAGAAGGTCAAGGCGGTGGTCAAGTGGTCGAGTGATCACTTGAATTGTACGGAAAGGTACATGTAGTGATATAGTGGTGGTTAAAGTGATCGATAACATGGTCAAGTGGTGGTCAAGTGGTCGAGTGACCACTTAAATTTAGAGGAAGGTACTGTAGTGTCACGGTGGTGATCAAGAGATGTCAAGATGTGGTCAAGAGGGTGTCAAGCAGTGGTAAAGAGGTCGAGTGACCACTTAAATTGCAGGGAAGGTACTGTAGTGACATGGTGGTGATCAAGACGTGGTCAAGAGGTGGTCAAGCAGTTGTCAAGTGGTCGAGTGACCACTTAAATTGTAGGGGAAGGTACGTGTTGTGACACGGTGATGGTTAAAGTGATCGATGATGTGGTCAAGAGATTGTCAAGCAGTGGTTAAGTGGTCGAGTTACCACTTACATTGTAGGGAAAGGTACGTGTAGTGACATGGTGGTCGTTAAAGTGATCGATGACGTGATCAAGAGGTGCTTAAGCAGTGGTCAAGTGGTCGAGTGACCACTTACATTGTAGGAAAAGGTACGTGTAGTGACATGGTGGTGTTAAAGTGATCGATGACGTGGTTAAAAGGTGGTCAAGCAGTGATCAAGTAGTCGAGTGACCACTTAAATTGAAGAGGAGAATGTGTATAACACTATGGTTGTGGTGGTTGGTTTCTGATGGTTGGTGGTCGTGACGTGAAACTGTGTCTAGAGAGTAATTGGTCTGAAGAGGGTATTCTAATCCATTGCACTACTGTTACAACTACTAATACTACTGACACCACTACTAATACTTCTACTACTGCTACAAATACTAACACCTATGCAACCGCTGTCGATGCCTTGTGAATGTCGATCTTGATATGGATGTGAAGAGGGGATTCCAACCCATTCTACTACTGTTACACCAACTAATACTTCAACTACTAATACCTCCACTACAGTCACCACAACTCCTATCATTACTACGGCTACAACAACAACTACTACTACTACTACTACTACTACTACTACTACTACTACTACTACTACTACTACTACTACTACTACTACTACTACTACTACTACTACTACTACTACTACTACTACTACTACTACTACTACTACTACCACCACTACAAAAACAGCTATACTATTACCATTATCCTAGGTTTGCGGGTCTCTTGCGCACGTCATCGGCGCCGTTTGCAAAAGTCATTAAGTTGGGGGGTGTGGGTGGGTGGTTGCTTGGAGAAGTGATTCATCGGTCGCACGGGGTAGGTTCATAACCATTAACATACACGTTTTGTCAGTGGACGCGTATGGAAAAGTCATTAAGTGAGTCGCGGTGGTGGTGATAGTTGTAGTAGTAATAATAGTAGCATTAGTAGCATTAGTAATAGTAGCATATGAGGAGGATCCTTTGTGGCGTTTTGATATGTTATCAGTAAAACATTGGCAGTGATATGAATCGGGTGATTATCATTGTCGTAGTAATGGTGGGACACACAAGTACACACACACACACACACACACTCGCCCGCATACATAAGTACACAGACTGTGAGCAGCACAGCCTTTCCCTGTTGTGTTAACGTACGCGGATGTCCGAGAAAACTTCTGGCCGATTGTTCGTCAACGGATCCGCTAGCAGAACTGAACGTGTAAACATGTGCAGCATGTAGAGTTTGTAATATCAGTTTCTCCTGATGCATCTCACAAACTACCATCGCTTGTTGGTTCATTGTCCCGTATCACATCCAGACAAAATTACAGGTTCTATGTAGCACTTCAACATTCAACTAAGAAAATATGTTAGCCAAATGGGAAAAACATCGATCAAACATACAAATATCTCCACCAATCTTATGAAAAGTAGGAAACTTTGTTAACCGAATCTGAAAAAAAATATTGGCCTAGTAAAGAAATATATCACCCAAACTTATGAAAAGTTACCCAAAGGCGAAAAATGGCCAAATACAGAAATAGCGCATCCAAACATATGAAAGGTAGGAAAATACGTTAACCAAATGGGGAAAATGTTGACCAAAATATGAAATAACTAGCCCAAACTTATGGAAAGAGGGAAAATTGCTAAACCATCTGAGAAAAATATTGGCCAAGTAAAGAAATATATCAAGCAAATTTATACATATCTCGCCCAAACTAATAACAAGTAGAAAAACAAGTTTGCCAAATTAACCAAAATGTTGATCAAACATAAATATTAGACCAAACTTATAAAAAGTAGGAACATTTATTGGGCAAAGTAAGAAAATATGCCACCCAAAGTTGGAAAAGGGTTGGCTAAATTAAGATAAAGTACTGAAAATCTAAGAAATATGTATGACAAAGTAAGAAAATGTTTATCAGAGTGAGAAAAATGATGGTCAAACTAAGAAATATGTATGGTAAAGTATGAAAAAAGTTAACCAAAATAAGAAATATGTTAACCAAAATAAGAAATATGCTAACCAAATGAAGAAAATTATTAACCAAAGTGAGAAAACATGTCGACCAAAGTAGGAACATTTGGTAGCCAAAACTAATGAAATTTTAGCCAAATACAGAAATATATCGACCAAACTTACAAGAAGTAATAAAATTTGTTAGCCAAATGGGTAAAATATTGTTCAAGTAAAGAAATATTTCAACCAAACTTATAAATAACTCGTCCTAACTAATAAAAAGTAGGAAAATTTGTTAGCCAAACGGGACATCCGCATATCAGCGTCTCTCATAGATCAATGATACCTGTGTTTAAAACACTTCAGATCTTTACCACCAACGTTTAACATAGCCAGCATCATAAAGATTTTCTTTTTATTATTATATCAATATGAATTAATAGTTACATACACGAAGTACACTGTTACGTTTTACTTTGTTACGGCTCACAAGGATACAAGGAAATCACATTACATATTATCACTGATATAATAAGTACACTATTAAGGCATCAAATAAAGATATTACTAGCACCAGCTCCAATTCTCCATATCACACATCTTCATCAAAGGTGTCCTCCCTGGGAACAGTAAACGCATCTCTATTAAAGAGGTTTTCATCAGCACGATTTTATTATCAAGGGTCTTCTTTCTTATCTTATCCCCGTATCACACCATCCTCAAACCAGTCATTTAGAGACATGTTATGTATCTTGTGTAGGTATGTCAAGAGCGTCTTGAACTTGTATCTGAAAGGACATTCACACTGCATAATTAGCAATGTCACCACTTTTCCTCTTTTACACTACCCAAAGATTCAACTTACTATTCCAACGTACTGGCTAAAGAATCCCTTCTACAGACTACACATGCATCTCTCTACTCTCTTGGTTTCTTTCTATCATAAAATATCCCTGTCTTTCGTAGATGTCTTAACAACTTTTCCATGTTACATCACCAAGAAATTCAAGCCTCCATTGTTCATAAGCTCCAATGAAACACACATGACGGTTAACAACATTTATGGCAAGGTCGTCTGTGGTTCCACCTGGCGTAGTTTCTATATCATCTAGGTATTCATCATCACGGAACCATTTACCATGGCTGCCATCTTCAACTTTCCATACCACAATGCTACACCAACCTTTCATTGTTACCTCTCTCAAAAATACAAAAGTTTTTCTTAAAGTCTAGCTAAACTAACATTTCTTACGGTATCCACACCTAGCTCACTTTAGCATTTCACATCCGCAATAGCGGCATGTCTGTTTCTTTGTTGTTGTTGATAGTATACTTGTCAGTCTGGTCATGCCAGTTCCCCGTTTGTTGTGGAAAGTACACTTGTCAATCTGGTCAGGTCAGTTCCCCATTTGTTGCTGATAGTACACTTGTCAATCTGGTCAGGTCAGTTCCCCATTTGTTGCTGATAGTACACTTGTTAATCTGGTCAGGTCAGTTCCCCATTTGTTGCTGATAGTACACTTGTCAATCTGGTCAGGTCAGTTCCCCATTTGTTGCTGATAGTACACTTGTCAATCTGGTCAGGTCAGTTCCCCATTTGTTGTTGATAGTACACTTGTCAATCTGGTCAGGTCAGTTCCCCATTTGTTGCTGATAGTACACTTGTCAATCTGGTCAGGTCAGTTCCCCATTTGTTGCTGATAGTACACTTGTTAATCTGGTCAGGTCAGTTCCCCATTTGTTGCTGATAGTACACTTGTCAATCTGGTCAGGTCAGTTCCCCATTTGTTGTTGATAGTACACTTGTCAATCTGGTCAGGTCAGTTCCCCATTTGTTGCTGATAGTACACTTGTCAATCTGGTCAGGTCAGTTCCCCATTTGTTGCTGATAGTACACTTGTCAATCTGGTCAGGTCAGTTCCCCATTTGTTGCTGATAGTACACTTGTCAATCTGGTCAGGTCAGTTTCCCATTTGTTGCTGATAGTACACTTGTCAATCTGGTCAGGTCAGTTCCCCGATTATTGTTGTTGATAGTACACTTGTCAGTCTGGTCAGGTCAGTTCCCCGTTTCTTGTTGTGAATAGTATACTTGTCAATCTGGTCAGGCCAGTTCCCCGTTAGTTGTTGATAGTACACTTGTTAATCTGATCAGGCCAGTTCCCCGTTTGTTGTTGTTGATAGTATACTTGTCAGTCTGGTCATGCCAGTTCCCCGTTTGTTGTGGATAGTACACTTGTCAATCTGGTCAGGTCAGTTCCCCGTTTGTTGTTGTGAATAGTACACTTGTCAACCTGGTGCAGTACAGTAGGGTAATTACGATGTTCTTTTGAGGTTGGAGGACCGCGTGTGCCAAGGACTCAGACGACCAAGGGGTGTAAGCGAAGTCAGAAATTGTAAAAGTTTTTTTTTTTTCGTGGCAAAAGTAAGGGATGATCAAGAGATTATCAAGGGGTGATCAAGAGGTGGTCAAGTGGTGATCAAGATGCGGTCAAGCCGTGGTCAAGTGGTCGAGTGACCACTTAAATTGCAGGGGAAGGTACGTGTAGTCACATGGTGATGGTTAAAGTGCTCAATGACGTGGTCAAGAGGTGGTCAAGCAGTTGAGTGACCACTTACATTTTAGAGAAGGATGTGCTTAAGACTATGATAATGGTTAAAATGCTCGCTGATGTAATCAAGAGGTGGTCAAACGGTGGTCAAACGGTGCTCAAGTTGTCGAGTGACCACTTAAATTGTAGAGGAGGGTGGGATTAAGACTATGTTGGTGGTTAAAGTGATCGATGACGTGGTCAAGAGGTGGTCAAGTGGTAGTCAAGTGGACGAGTAACCACTTAAATTTTAGGGGAAGGTACGTGTAGTGACGTGGTGGTGGTTAAAGTGCTCGATGACATGGTCAAGAGAAGGTCAAGGCGGTGGTCAAGTGGTCGAGTGATCACTTGAATTGTACGGAAAGGTACATGTAGTGATATGGTGGTGGTTAAAGTGATCGATAACATGGTCAAGTGGTGGTCAAGTGGTCGAGTGACCACTTAAATTTAGAGGAAGGTACTGTAGTGTCACGGTGGTGATCAAGAGATGTCAAGATGTGGTCAAGAGGGTGTCAAGCAGTGGTAAAGAGGTCGAGTGACCACTTAAATTGCAGGGAAGGTACTGTAGTGACATGGTGGTGATCAAGACGTGGTCAAGAGGTGGTCAAGCAGTTGTCAAGTGGTCGAGTGACCACTTAAATTGTAGGGGAAGGTACGTGTTGTGACACGGTGATGGTTAAAGTGATCGATGATGTGGTCAAGAGATTGTCAAGCAGTGGTTAAGTGGTCGAGTTACCACTTACATTGTAGGGAAAGGTACGTGTAGTGACATGGTGGTCGTTAAAGTGATCGATGACGTGATCAAGAGGTGCTTAAGCAGTGGTCAAGTGGTCGAGTGACCACTTACATTGTAGGAAAAGGTACGTGTAGTGACATGGTGGTGTTAAAGTGATCGATGACGTGGTTAAAAGGTGGTCAAGCAGTGATCAAGTAGTCGAGTGACCACTTAAATTGAAGAGGAGAATGTGTATAACACTATGGTTGTGGTGGTTGGTTTCTGATGGTTGGTGGTCGTGACGTGAAACTGTGTCTAGAGAGTAATTGGTCTGAAGAGGGTATTCTAATCCATTGCACTACTGTTACAACTACTAATACTACTGACACCACTACTAATACTTCTACTACTGCTACAAATACTAACACCTATGCAACCGCTGTCGATGCCTTGTGAATGTCGATCTTGATATGGATGTGAAGAGGGGATTCCAACCCATTCTACTACTGTTACACCAACTAATACTTCAACTACTAATACCTCCACTACAGTCACCACAACTCCTATCATTACTACGGCTACAACAACAACTACTACTACTACTACTACTACTACTACTACTACTACTACTACTACTACTACTACTACTACTACTACTACTACTACTACTACTACTACTACTACTACTACTACTACTACTACTACTACTACCACCACTACAAAAACAGCTATACTATTACCATTATCCTAGGTTTGCGGGTCTCTTGCGCACGTCATCGGCGCCGTTTGCAAAAGTCATTAAGTTGGGGGGTGTGGGTGGGTGGTTGCTTGGAGAAGTGATTCATCGGTCGTACGGGGTAGGTTCATAACCATTAACATACACGTTTTGTCAGTGGACGCGTATGGAAAAGTCATTAAGTGAGTCGCGGTGGTGGTGATAGTTGTAGTAGTAATAATAGTAGCATTAGTAGCATTAGTAATAGTAGCATATGAGGAGGATCCTTTGTGGCGTTTTGATATGTTATCAGTAAAACATTGGCAGTGATATTAATCGGGTGATTATCATTGTCGTAGTAATGGTGGGACACACAAGTACACACACACACACACACACACACTCGCCCGCATACATAAGTACATAGACTGTGAGCAGCACAGCCTTTCCCTGTTGTGTTAACGTACGCGGATGTCCGAGAAAACTTCTGGCCGATTGTTCGTCAACGGATCCGCTAGCAGAACTGAACGTGTAAACATGTGCAGCATGTAGAGTTTGTAATATCAGTTTCTCCTGATGCATCTCACAAACTACCATCGCTTGTTGGTTCATTGTCCCGTATCACATCCAGACAAAATTACAGGTTCTATGTAGCACTTCAACATTCAACTAAGAAAATATGTTAGCCAAATGGGAAAAACATCGATCAAACATACAAATATCTCCACCAATCTTATGAAAAGTAGGAAACTTTGTTAACCGAATCTGAAAAAAAATATTGGCCTAGTAAAGAAATATATCACCCAAACTTATGAAAAGTTACCCAAAGGCGAAAAATGGCCAAATACAGAAATAGCGCATCCAAACATATGAAAGGTAGGAAAATACGTTAACCAAATGGGGAAAATGTTGACCAAAATATGAAATAACTAGCCCAAACTTATGGAAAGAGGGAAAATTGCTAAACCATCTGAGAAAAATATTGGCCAAGTAAAGAAATATATCAAGCAAATTTATACATATCTCGCCCAAACTAATAACAAGTAGAAAAACAAGTTTGCCAAATTAACCAAAATGTTGATCAAACATAAATATTAGACCAAACTTATAAAAAGTAGGAACATTTATTGGGCAAAGTAAGAAAATATGCCACCCAAAGTTGGAAAAGGGTTGGCTAAATTAAGATAAAGTACTGAAAATCTAAGAAATATGTATGACAAAGTAAGAAAATGTTTATCAGAGTGAGAAAAATGATGGTCAAACTAAGAAATATGTATGGTAAAGTATGAAAAAAGTTAACCAAAATAAGAAATATGTTAACCAAAATAAGAAATATGCTAACCAAATGAAGAAAATTATTAACCAAAGTGAGAAAACATGTCGACCAAAGTAGGAACATTTGGTAGCCAAAACTAATGAAATTTTAGCCAAATACAGAAATATATCGACCAAACTTACAAGAAGTAATAAAATTTGTTAGCCAAATGGGTAAAATATTGTTCAAGTAAAGAAATATTTCAACCAAACTTATAAATAACTCGTCCTAACTAATAAAAAGTAGGAAAATTTGTTAGCCAAACGGGACATCCGCATATCAGCGTCTCTCATAGATCAATGATACCTGTGTTTAAAACACTTCAGATCTTTACCACCAACGTTTAACATAGCCAGCATCATAAAGATTTTCTTTTTATTATTATATCAATATGAATTAATAGTTACATACACGAAGTACACTGTTACGTTTTACTTTGTTACGGCTCACAAGGATACAAGGAAATCACATTACATATTATCACTGATATAATAAGTACACTATTAAGGCATCAAATAAAGATATTACTAGCACCAGCTCCAATTCTCCATATCACACATCTTCATCAAAGGTGTCCTCCCTGGGAACAGTAAACGCATCTCTATTAAAGAGGTTTTCATCAGCACGATTTTATTATCAAGGGTCTTCTTTCTTATCTTATCCCCGTATCACACCATCCTCAAACCAGTCATTTAGAGACATGTTATGTATCTTGTGTAGGTATGTCAAGAGCGTCTTGAACTTGTATCTGAAAGGACATTCACACTGCATAATTAGCAATGTCACCACTTTTCCTCTTTTACACTACCCAAAGATTCAACTTACTATTCCAACGTACTGGCTAAAGAATCCCTTCTACAGACTACACATGCATCTCTCTACACTCTTGGTTTCTTTCTATCATAAAATATCCCTGTCTTTCGTAGATGTCTTAACAACTTTTCCATGTTACATCACCAAGAAATTCAAGCCTCCATTGTTCATAAGCTCCAATGAAACACACATGACGGTTAACAACATTTATGGCAAGGTCGTCTGTGGTTCCACCTGGCGTAGTTTCTATATCATCTAGATATTCATCATCACGGAACCATTTACCATGGCTGCCATCTTCAACTTTCCATACCACAATGCTACACCAACCTTTCATTGTTACCTCTCTCAAAAATACAAAAGTTTTTCTTAGTCTAGCTAAACTAACATTTCTTACGGTATCCACACCTAGCTCACTTTAGCATTTCACATCCACAATAGCGGCATGTCTGCAACCAACCAAGAGTATCTGTTATGAAGTCGACCTTTCTTAAAACCACATCTGCCTTACTGAACCCTTGAATACCATCTACCACATCTTCTAACCGACTTTCAACGTTTCATACAAAATAATACTAACATTCTCTTTGATTACAGAACAGCCGATTTTCTGCTGACTAGGCAGATTTTCCAACCTATTGGAGATAAATAATCTGTTCCCCTAACCTACTAGGCGCTGTTATAGACAACAAACATAGTCATCGACCATCCTCCATCCATCCATCCATCATGTGACCTGCATGTAAGCGTGGGCGGTCATGTTCTGCCATCTCACTCGATCCCCAGAGTCGTGAATCAGCTCCGTGTTTCTGTCTCGACCATGCCACAAGGCCAAGCCATCCAGGTGCTTGCTTCTAGGTCTTCCCCTTGGTCTGTTTCCCTCAATCTTACCAGTTGTCACCAAGTTCTCCAAATCATTTCTTCTCATAACATGCCCAAAAAATTGTCACTGTCTACGTCTAATGTCTCTAATCAGTTTACGATCTTCATTTGTTTCTTGAAGGACTTGTCCATTTGTCTTTCTAGCTGTCGATCGACCATCACCCCTTGGAAAAACTTGAAAACAACAACAGAAATGTGCTTCCTGAGATGAATGATTTTGAATTCCTTGGACTACCAGAGTAACTAACGATGATGGCATAAGAAAAGCCTAATGAAAATAGAGCATTATATACATCAAAGACAACAAACTCTTTCTTAAGAGACATAGCAACAAACTAGTGTTAGTGATGGAAAAAGTTAAATTTGTGTGATTAAATTTTAATTAAAATTAAAAAATAATAAATCACAATTTTATTGCTCGCTTCACTTAATATTCAGGTATAGGCTACGCATAGGTATAGCCTAGGTATAGGTATAGGATAGGTGTATCGAGCTTATATCTTGAGCAACAAAATTGCGATTACCATTTACCTAGGTTAACGGGTCCCTTGCGCACGTCATCGGCGCTGTATGCAATAGTCATTAAGTGGGCGGTGTGGGCGGATGGTTGCTTGGAGAAGTGATTCATCGATCGCACGGGGTCGGTTCGTAACCATTAACATACACGTTTCGTCAGCGGGCGCGTACGGAAAAGTCATTAAGTGAGTAATCGTGGTGATTATAGTTGTAGTAGGAATAGTAGTAGCAATAGTAGCATTAGTAATAGTAGCATGTGAGGTGGATACTCTGTGGCGTTTTGATATGTTACCAGTAAAACATTGGCAGTGATATGAATGGGGTGATTATCATAGTCGTAGTAATGGTAGGACACACAAGTACAGACACACGTAACACACACAAACACGCATACACAAGTACAGAGACTGCGATTAGCACAGCCTTTATCGTGTTTTGTTAACGTGCGCGGATGTCCGATAAATCTTCTGGCCGATTGTTCGCCAACGGATCCGCCAGCAGTGCTGAACGTGTAAAAATGTGCAACATGTCGAGTTTGTAATATAAATTTCTCTTGACACATCACACAAACCACCATCGCTTGTTGGTTCATTGTCCCGTATCACATCCAGACAAAAGTACAGGTTCTATGCAGCACTTCAACATTCAACTAAGAAAATATGTTAGCCAAATGGGTAAAACGTTGATCAAACTTACAAATATCTCCACCAATCTTATGAAAAGTAGGAAACTTTGTTAACCAAAGGCTAAAATGTCGGCCAAATACAGACATAGCTCATCCAAATATATGAAAGGTAGGAAAACACGCTAACCTAATGAGGAAAATGTTGACCAAAATAGGAAATATCTAGACCAAAATTATGGAAAGTAGGAAGAATTGCTAATGAAATATTAAAAATATTAGCCAAGTAAAGAAATATATCAAACAAACTTATACATATCTCGGCCAAACTAATAAAAAGTAGAAAAACACATTAGCCAAATCAACCAAAATGTTGATCATTCATTCATTGGCACCTTGCCGTCTTGACAGACGATAGTTTGTGCTTCAAAAAGGCATAATAACTTTTACCTATGGCGGTAGCGAATGTGACTGATAAGGCTAATTTGCGCTGTAAATGTCCGTTCACAGTGGGTGCATGTGAAAACGTGGTCATTTCCACCATCATGCACCGTCTTACGTCTCACACGCTCGGTGTGTGACGTATCTGCAATAATTGTCTCCTTTGTCTTTATTCCATTTCTGATGTTTGCCCTCCATGCAACACGTTCAGCGGCGACTTGCTCCCAATGTGCATTATCAATGCCTGTATCAATCATGTCCCTCTTACACACATCTTTGTATCGTAGTAGAGGCCGACCCTGAGATCTCTTACCCATCTGTAATTCACCATAAAATGATGTCCTTTGGTTTTCTACCATCATCCATCCTCCTAAGATGTCCTATCCATCTAATTCTACGAAGACTGAGCATGGAATAAACCGTCACACAACCTGACCTTTCCAATATTTCAGTATTTGTGATTTTGTCTTGCCACTTAATACCAAGAATTCTTCGCAGATATGAAAGCTGTTTAAACGTTTCTCTCGGTGTGAGTAAGTTGTCCAGGTTTCACTGCCATAAAGAAGAGTACCAAGGACACAGGCTTGATAGACAAGGACTTTTGTTTTGGCAGTAAGCTTCCTGTTCTCTCAAACTCTTTTTCTTAACCTGTTCATTGCTGTTGCTGCCTTACCAATCCGGATGTTGATTTCCTGATCTAGGGATAATTTGCTATTTACCACTGATCCTAGATATGTAAAATGGTCTAACATCTCTAGTTCGGCGTCGTCAATAAAGATTGATGGTACCCCATGTGCACCTTGTGACATAATCTGTGTCTTCTTTTTGCTAATTGTTAAACCAAATTCAGAACAAGCATTGGAGAATGCAGATAGTAGACATTGCAATTCTTCCTCAGAGTGGGTCGTAACTGCAGCATCATCTGCAAAAAGCAACTCTCTGATCAGTACCCTCCTAATTTTGGTCTTGGCCTTCAATGTTCAAAATGTTGATAACTGATATAAATATCTCGTCCAAACTTAGGAAAAGTAGAAAGCTTTGTTAACCAAGTGTGAAAAAATATTGACCAAGAAAAGAAATACCTCCTCCCATCTTATGAATAGTAGGAAACTTTGTTACCCAAATGCGAAAAATGTCCGCCACGTTAAGAAATATATCACCCAAATTTATAAAAGGTAGGGAAATACGTTAACCATATGGGAAATAATGTTGACCAAAATAGGAAATATCTCGCCCAAACATATAAAAAGGAGGAAAATTTGCTAGCCGAATGTGAAAAATATTAGCCAAGTAAAGAAATATACCACCCAAATTTAGAAATATCTAGTCCAAACTTATGGAAAGTAGGAAAAATTGCTAACCAATTGGGAAAAATATTGGCCAAGTAAAGAAATATTTAAAACAAACGTATACAAATCTCGCCCAAACTAACAAGAAAGTAGGAAAACACGTCAGCCAAATCAACCAAAATGTTGATCAAACTTATAAATATCTCGACCAAACTTATAAAAAGTAGGAAAATGTATTGGCCAAAGTAAGAAAATATGTCACCCAAAGTTTGAAAAATGTTGGCTAAATTAAGATAATAAAGCACGGACAAACTAAGCAATATGCATGGCAAAATAAGAAAAATGTTTATCAAAGTGAGAAAAATGATGGTCAACCTAAGAAATATATACGGCAAAGTATGAAAAAGGTTAACCAAAATAAGAAATATGTTAACGAAAATAAGAAATATGTTAACCAAGTGAAGAAAATTATGAACCAAAGTGGGAAAAAATGTCGACCAAAGTAGGAAAACATGGTAGCCAAACTAATTTAATGTTGGCAAAATGCAGAAATATATCGACCAAACAAAATGTTTATGATGTTGTCTATGTTAAACGTTGGTGGTACAGATCTGATGTGTTTCTAAACACATGTGTCATTAAATCTATGAGAGATGCTGATATGCGGATGTCCCATTTGGCTAACAAAGTTTCCTACTTTTTATTAGTTAGGACGAGTTATTGATAAGTTTGGTTGAAGTATTTCTTTACTTGACCAATATTTCACCCATGTGGCTAACAAATTTTCCTACTTCTAAGTTCGGTCGATATATTTCTGTTTTCTTATTCACATTATCCTCTACAATTTAAGTGGTCACTCGACCACCTCTTGACCACGTCATCGATCACTTTAACTACCACCATGTCACTACAGTACCTTCCCCTACAATTTAAGTGGTCACACGACAACTTGACCAATGCTTGACCACCTCCTGACCTCCTCTTGATCATCCCTTACTGTTACCACGAAAATTTTATTTTTACAACTCCTGACTTCGCATACACCCTTCGGTCGTCTCAGTCCTCGGGATCCAGCAGCTAAAGAAAGTGTGACAGACACTTCAAAGCTCACGAGAGGAAGTGGACACAGCGGAAAATGTCAAGAAAGACAAGGTGGAGGTTTTCAAGCGCTGTGTTGCAGAGGCCAAAAAGGCCAAATGGGAATGTTTCATGAAGGAGATTGGAAGTGATAAAACACTCCGAAAATTCTGGAAACTGCACAGGCAAATGCAGAGAAAAGATCGGCCTATGACAGTGGGAACAATTTATAGAGATGATGGTCTGCGCGTGACAACAGACACAGAGAAAGGGGAGGCATTTCTCCAGAGATTTTTAGAGCAGACCAATCATAATGATGCGGACACCAGGGATGCAGTTAAAGAGGAGTTATCTGGCACCACGAAGAATATGCAGTATGAAGACATCATACGGGTGGAAGATGTTAAACACATTTTGAAAAAGGCAAAAGACACGGCACCAGGGCCCGATGGGGTCAGGTATGGCCACATGAAGGGTTTGAGCGATGCAGACCTGGAGGAGATGACCGACTGCTTTAACCAGAGCATTAGGACAGTATCAGTACCGCAGGATTGGGTGCACAGCTATCTCATCCCTCTCCCAAAACCATTCAAGGATCAGTCAAAGCTTAGCGGCTTTAGAATCATCATCCTTCAAAATACATTTGGGAAGGTTCTAGAGAAGATAGTCGCTGTCAAACTGCAAGAGTTTTTGGGAAGCGGGAAGCTTCTTCCAAGAGGCCTGGGGAGCTACAGGCCAGGAAAAGATACCTGGTCAAATGCAGCCACTTTTGCCTTTGACGTTTATGAGGGATTCCAGAGTAGACAAGAAACGATGGCGGCAGCGCTTGATCTCGAGGATGCGTACAATAGAGTTCGATATGATATTTTGATGACCGCACTGATGGAGAAGGGGGTCAATCCTTGGTTGGTGAACTGGATAGCAGCCGTCCTGCACTCTCGTCGGGTTGCTCTCCGTCTGGGTGCATGGACCTCAGAGCCACATATTTTAACCCCGGGACTGCCATAGGGATCTGCAGTCTCACCGGTGCTCTTTAATGTGTATACGAGCAAGATTACAAACCTAGAAGCACCAGGGGTTGGAAGAATACTAACTTTTGCAGATGATATTCTTGCATATAGGCAGGGGAGAGATAGGGAGCAAACACCCCAGGAGCTACAGTCGACAGTAGACAAAGTGACTGACTGGTGCACTGAAATGAGTGCTGTCATCCACCCGGAAAAGGCGGCTGTTTTGTGGTGCTCTCTGGACAACAGGATTGTGAGAGCGGATGTCCCAAGCCTCACGATAGATGGTAGAAATGTCAGCAGAGAGAACAAACTGAAGTATCTGGGGATCACATTTGACAGGAGCCTATCCTTCAAGGACCATGTGGAGACGGTTGTGACAAGATCTCAAAAGGGACTCAATGCACTTAAAACTATGGCTGCAATGGATACAGAGCAGAGAATGCTTTTCACACTATACCAGCACTTGATCCTCTCAGTAATTGATTATGGATTAGGTCTGCTCACTGTCTCAGAGAGTCAGCTGGTGAAGTTAGAGCGCATACAGAACGAAGCTATGCGGGTCATTCTGGGATGCACTAGAGACACCCCAGTAGTGTGTATGCGTTACATCCTTGGTCTGCCGAGTGTTGCTGGTAGGCTCAAGGTGATGCAGGCGAAGGCATACCTCAGAGTAGCTGCAGACACTGACCACCCGTTGCATGAGGCGCTGGACGTAGTTAAGGGTCAGCGACTGATAAGAGGGAAATCATGGATGGCTCAGGCAGAGGATATCATCAGACAGGTGTGCCCCTTGGAGAACATTAGGCGTGGAGAGGAGTGGGTCAGAGTGCCAGCGGAGCAGTCAGAATTGTGCAGAGTCATAATCACATTAAGCCGGGAGTGCAGGGAATGGCCAGCAGGGGCCACGGAAGTGGAAATCCAGCAACTAATTCAGGACAATGCTCACTCGGGTGATGTGATTATCTACACAGATGGTTCGGTGTCAAGAGGTGAGAAAAGTGGCTGGGGGTTCATAGCCAAAGCCAATGGTCGATGTTTGGGGCAGGAGAGCCTGGCATATGATACCACAACATCCAGCTTAAGAATGGAGGTGGAGGCGGTCACTGCGGCTCTCAGCTGGATGGAGAATACGACACACACACACATCGTGATTGTAACTGACTCAGAAAGCATGCTGACGAGTGTGAGGACGGGCAGGCTTCGTGCGGAGTGGCTTGCTTCGCTTCGGAGGTCACGGGTGACAAGCATCGCCTGGATCTTTTCTCCGGGGCATGCCGGTGTGCTGGGAAATGAACAGGCGGGCAGATTGGCTGGCTCTGCAGAACTTGGTGGAGTATTGATACATGACAAGGCAGACGTGGTTGCGGCCTTGTGGGAGCACGTGCACACCTCGGAGGAGCAAATGGATTACCATGGTCTGGCAAGAATGAGACAGCGAGGAGTGACGAGGGGATCTGGCCGACGCTCAACGCTCAGAGGAAAGGCGAGAGGGACATATAATCAGGAGGGAGGAGGAGGGAGGAGGAGGAGGGAGGAGAAGAGGGAGGAGGAGGGAGATGGAGAAGGAGGAGGGAGGAGGAGGAGGGAGAGAAGAGGAGGAGGGAGGAGGCGGAGGGAGAAGGAGGAGGGAGGAGGAAGAGGGAGAAGGAGGAGGGAGGAGAAGAAGGGGGAGGATGAGGAGGGAGGAGGAGGAGGGATGTGGAGGGAGGTGGAGGAGGGAGGAGGAGGGAGGAGGAGGAGGGAGGAAGAGATAGGCAGAAAGAGGAGGAGGAGGGAGGAGGAGGGAGGAGGAGGAGTAGGGAGGAATAGGAGGGAGGAGGAGGGATTAGGAGGAGGAGAGAGGAGGAGGAGGGAGGAGGAGGAGCTAGGAGGAGGGAGGAGGATAAAGGAGGAAGGAGGAGGGAGGAGGAGGGAGGAGATAGAGGGAGGAGGAGAGAGGAGGAGGAGAGAAGAGGAGGAGGGAGGAGGGGATAAGGGAGGAGGAGGGAGGAGGAGGGAGGAGGAGGGATGAGGAGGAGAGAGGAAGAGGGGGGAGGTTGAGGAGGGAAGGATGGAGGAGGGAGGAGGAAGGAGAGAGGAGGAGGAGGGAGGAGGAGTGATTAGGAAGAAGAGGGAGGAGGAGAGCGAGGAGGAGGGAGGAGAAGAACGCAGAAGGAGGAGGGGGAGGAGGAGGAGGGAGGAGGAGAGGGAGGAGGAGGGAGATGTAGGAGGAGGAGGGAGGAGGATGGAGGAGGAGGAGAGAGGAGGAGGAGAGAGGAGGCGGAGTGAGGAGGGAGGAGGTAGAGGGAGGAGGAGGGAGGAGGAGGGAGGAGAAGGAGGGGGAGGAGGAGGAAGAGGGAGGAGGAGGGAGGATGAGGAGGGAGGAGGAGGGATGAGGAGGAGGGGGAGGCGGAGGAGGTAGGAGGAGGAGGGAGGAAAAGGGAGGAGAAGGAGGAGGAGGAGGGATGAGGGGGAGAGAGGAGGAGAAGGGAGGAGGAAGGAAGAGGAGTGATTAGGAGGAGGGAGGAGGGCGAGGAGGTAGGAGGAGGAAGAGGGAGGATGATGGAGGAGGAAGAGGAAGGAGGAGGAGGACGGAGGAGTAAGAGAGAAGAGTAGGGAGGAGGAGGAGAAAGAGGGAGGAGGAGGGAGGAAGAGGGAGGAGGAGGAGGGATGTGGAGGGAGGAGGAGGGAGGAGGAGGGAGGAGGTAGAGGAAGGGAGGCGGAGGAGGTAGGGGAGGAGGGAGGAAAAGGGAGGAGGAGGAGGGATGAGGGAGGAGGGAGTAGGAGGAGAGAGGAGGAGAAGGGAGGAGGAAGGAAGAGGAGTGATTAGGAGTAGGGAGGAGGGCGTGGAGGTAGGAGGAGGAAGAGGGAGGAGGAGGGAGGAGGAGGAGGACAGAGGAGGAAGAGGGAGGAGGAGGAGAAAGAGGGAGGAGGAGGAGGGAGGAGGGAGAGGTAGGAGGGGGAGGGGAAGAGGAAGAGGGTAGGAGGAGGGGAGAGGAGGAGGATTATAACGCATATGCCTGTAGATAACTGCAGCGAAAAGGTGGGTCTGTCTATCTATCTGACCCGGCGTGGCTTCGCCCAGCTCCTGGCGGGTAGCGTCTCATTAAATTCATACAACAAAAAAAGTAACTTAAAAGAATGTCCTTCCACACACCATCCATTATTTTTAATGAAAACTGTTTCTAATCACCTACATGACTGTAGATAACTTCTTAAGCATAAAAAGATGAGTTACAATGTTATGCATTATGCATTATTTTTATGAAAACTTTGAAAATGCCTTAAAGATTGTATCATTATTTATTATAACTCATATGCCGGTACATAACTATAGACAAAGAGTTTATAAATCTTTGAAAACGATGCAACAATATGACTATAAGGTATACAGAAAAGTTATTAAAAGTTATGCCCCTTGAAATAACTTTTCTAGAGTTAAGTCCCCTTGCTATATAGAAATTATAATGAAAAATGAAAAATTAAATAATATTAAGTAAGCGGCCGATTTCACACTAAAAATATATCACAGTTGGCAGCGCGGGAATGACAGGAAGACGTGTAGAAAATTTCATCTCAATCGGATGGACCGTTCGCGAACGCATAAAGGACAGACATACAGACAGACAGACGGAGATTGCCTTTTATATATAAGAAGATTATATCCTGTGTTAATAAATCTCGCCCACGCCATTTTCCACTCTCACTGTTTTAAATTCACACGAAGTCTCGTAGACTTACACTCTGTTTATGATCTAATCCCCACAATATTTCCACTTCTCCTGCCTCTTTCCGCTTTGTCATGTCCCTCGCTGACTACCCCACACCCACTTTCCGCCCCACGTCTGGCCGTGCTTACTGGCCCCTCCCCCCCACCACAAGATCGCGCATCCTCTGACTTGTCTGCTCTATACCACGACTTCTGTCAGTACTGGCCCCTTTTCATTGGCTTATTTGTATTTCGCATGGTCCCACAACATCACGACTTAATATAGCAACTGCGGGGTCATTTCCGCGACATTTGTGTGGTGTGTTTTCTCCTTGTTATTTGCTGAAGCAGGCTTGTCACTGCAACGCTGTCCCATCTTTGTAATTATATTGTGTGAAGGTGCTCTACACTTCGTGTTTATTTTAAATTGTTATATGTCCAGTATCGGTATCTCTGGCGAAGGAGTTAAGGGCGCTGTTCGTAATCCCGTATACTCACGTACGAAACAAGCTGCACGACATTCCGCAGAGGTTTGCGTATCCTTGGTTTCTTACGGAAAGGTATATGAGCCGGTCTTTCAGAAAGCAATGGCAAATTAATGAATGTAAAACTTGCCAAGACATCAACAACAGCTGAAAATGTTGGTGTTGACTGCAATGTCCTGTAAATAGGATATGCAAAATAAATAAATAAATAAATAAAAAATAAAAATATGGCCAGTAAGAAAGATTACAAGTGATAGGCAGACACACGATCGTGGATGCCACCAACAAGTGGACGAACGGCCGTACACCCGAGTATACAACGAGAGAGAGAGAGAGAGAGAGAGAGAGAGAGAGAGAGAGAGAGACAGACAGACAGACAGACAGACAGACAGACAGACAGACAGACAGAGACAGAGAGACAGAGAGAGACAGAGAGAGAGACACAGAGAGAGCCAGAGATAGATAGAGAAAGAGAGACAGAGAGAGAGACAGAGAGACACAGAGAGAGACAGACAGAGAGACAGAGAGAGAGAGAGAGAGAGAGAGAAATTATTGGAGGTCTGTTGGAGCTGACCTCCATTGTGAAGCCGGCATTAGGTTGATTGACATGTGTATTAAGTGGACGAAACAGAAATATAAGCATTGTCAAACTGTGTGATAGTTGCATGTGCTTTACTGGACTAAACAAACCTCAGTATTCAATCATTCCTTTACTGGACTAAACAAACCTCAGTATTCAATCATTCCTTTACTGGACTAAACAAACCTCAGTATTCAATCATTCCTTTACTGGACTAAACAAACCTCAGTATTCAATCATTGTTGTAATTTTCTGGTCAATGTAGCGTTCAGTAGATTGTTTTATAGACGGCCGTCGCTCATACTATTATGAAAATCAACGCAAAGCGATCAGGTCCCAAATGGACTGCGCTTGACTTGGAACCCAGTCTGTCGACATTGTGAAACTTCCCCCAACCCACAGAAATGTCAGCATCCGTAAACAGAACGGTACAACTTCCTGACTCTCTAGTCAGCTGGGGCACGTTTCCAGGATGCAATGTCTGACGTCAGATACCAGACCAGGATTGAAATGGATACAGTACAACTGTTGTGACAGATGTTGATGTTTGTATGTTTGTGACGGACTCAGGCCCCTTTGTTAAATAACACGAAATATGTGACAGCACGCACTAGCTAATTGTTTGTGACGTACATACTTCTTATTATTATTCTAATGTATTGAAAAACTCTCTTTCCCCCTTTCCTAGCTCACAAACCAGCATGAAAGTCTCGGGAGGTACCAGTTTCGACCAGCTGGGAATTTTCCCAAGAACTATAATTATTTAATGAACCCACACCCCCTGACATCTTGGGTAGTGAGATCGCAAAGATAGCCTTCTCGGGGCAGGGCGCAAAACATAGATCCAGCGTAAAGGTTGTGCACTTTAACAATTCCACGACAGCTGGACATTGCAAAGAGGAGGCCGTAGGTCAGCTGGAAGTCAACCTGGCTCAAATGCATGCCAATGTCGGAGGTGTACAACTAGATGTGACACTCTGCCCTCGAAATATGAACGGAGAAAAAGAAATTGCAACTTAAAACTATCACTTATTAGGGAATCTTGCAGCCATGGAAATAGCCTGAGAAATAACTTCTCTTGTACTATCAGCATTTATAGACGTAGAGGAAAGAAACTGAGACGAGATGACACAATAGTGTAATGTTACAATTTAAAGCTATAGTAACCACATAGGAATTCGAAATTCTCGCCTCCAAAATACGACAGTGCCCCGCTGAAAGTATACGTTCACTTATGACAAACTAGACACGACGAAGAAGGGTGTCTTGGTTAGACGGCTTTAACCTGACGATATCGACACTGGGACATGACAGGTTCGAATGCTAGTGTGATAACCATACCTTTCAACGGTTGTGTCCAGTATGTCCTCTAATCTCTACTCTCTTTCCTCTACTTATATGAGTGTCGATCATTAGTAAAGAAAGTCAAAGTAAAGAACGCCTTCAGGCGCATTGGGTACATGTTATCAAGGCACCTTCTCTATACCTTCACGTGTTCTGGGTATATAGGTGAGTGATGTGGTCACAATCACGTGCTATGCGTATATCAGTGAGTCTCATCTCATCTCATCATGTTCCTCTTGTACCTTGCGGTGTCGAGGTGAAGTATAAACTTAGTGAGAGTGCTCGATAATGGGCTTCATATATCGATATTCCCATGGACTCTGCTATTCCCTCCGTCCAACGTTTACGTGGTCGGCCTCTTCCTCTGATTCCATCTGGTCTGTACATCATTGCTTGCTGTGGTATGTTGTTGACTGGTAACCTACTTGCAAGGCCAAACCACTTGACTTGCTGCCTTCTAATAAAATCTAGTGCTGCTTTAACCCCCACTTTAGTCCTGATTTCTTCATTTCTGATCTTATCTCTTCTTGTTACGTTGAGTATTCTTCTCAGGAACCTCATTTCTGTTGTTGTGATTTTTCTTTTCTCTTTTTCTGTCATTGTCCAAGCTTGGAATTGGTAGCACAGAGTTGGTAGGAAGAATGTGTTGTAAAGTGCTTTCTTAGTAGTTACTGATACATGTTTGTTCTTTAGTATTGGTGCCATTTGTCCAATGAGTTGATTTGCCTTATTGCATCTATTTTCGATCTCGTCTTCTGATCTGACATTTAATGATATTATACTTCCTAGGAACTTGAAACTCTTTACTTGTTTCAAGGGATGTTCGTTTAGGTGAATTGTTGTAGTTTGTTCTTTTTTAGAAATATAGTCATTACCTCTGTTATGTTTGTGCTAATTTTCATGTTATGTTCCCTACACATTTCGTTTAGACTATTCATGTGGTCTTGTAATTCAGCTTCTGAGTTTGCTATTAGTGCTTGGTCGTCCGCAAACAGGAGTTCTCTAATGGTCAGATCTGCAGATGGTTTCGCTTCTGTGTTCTCGTCATGTGGTATTCTTGCTGTCTCAGCTTGGCTGGTCTCTTTACATATGTTGTCTATATATGTTATGAACAAGAGAGGGGACAGGACACAACCTTGTCGTACTCCAGAACTTATGGTGAAGGGTTCTGAGTGTCCTCCAGTTGCTCTCACTATGCATTCACTGTTGTTGTATAAACTTCTACATAGGTTTGTTAGATGTGTATTCGCATTTTGACCACATCACATCAGTGAGTGATGTGGTCAAAATCACGTGTTATGTGTGTATCGGTGAGGGATGTAATCAAAGCCACGCCAGCCGGTTTGTTTTCCAGTACATTCTGGAGAGACTCGACTTCATTCCACCACGTTGTACCCACAAGTTTCGGGTCTCTTTTTGCAAGGTGGCCTACCGAAAGAGCCACACAGAGCTTGAACTCCGTAGCTCCAGCGACGACCCCCAGGAGTCTCCGAGAACATTGCACTCGTGAACCGAATGACACAGCTTGGTATCGAACCTACACCCCTCGGGGCGTTAACGAGCTTCCCAATTCATTTCCTGGTAACCATTTTAGGCCTGGGAGAACACCCCCCTCCCCCCCCCCCCCAAAAAAAAAAAAAAACTTCGTTTAATAATAATTTTTACAAATGCCGTTCCGATCACCAGCAGTTAATATATTTCTCACTGAAAACTAGCACTGAACTGTAAATAATCATGTCCAAATGTGCACTATCTATGTGTCATCCGCTAACTTGCCGCATTACTCGGGCCTGGGGAAATCCGCTGACGTTGGTGTCACGTGTCTTTTCTTGTTTCTGCTCTTTCCGACGTAGATGTTGACGTATTCGTTTCTGTTATCCGACGATTGGTTGGAGAACTGTCACTTTACAGTTATCATTGAACAGCGACGCGGTGGCCTACTTCATACAGGCAGGTGTGAGGTTGAGGTCACATTTGTATCATCATCATCATCATCATCATCATCATCATCATCATCATGTGCCATGCCTTTAAGCGTGGGCGGCTATGTTTCGCAATCTCACACGATCGTTAGAATCTTGGATCAAATGTGTTCTTGTCTCGACCATACAACGTGCCCAAGCCATCCAGGTATTTACTTCTCTGCTCTCCCCTTGTTCTATTCCCCCCGATCTTGCCAGTTGTCACCAAGTTGTCTATTTTATTTCTTCTCAAATCAATCAATCCTGTGCCATGCCGGAAAGCGTGGGCGGTCATGACTTGCCATTTCACTCGATCACCAGAGTCGTGGATAAGCTCAGTGTTCCTGTCTCGACCATGCCAAGTGGCCAAGCCATCCAGGTATTTACTTCTCGGTCTTACCCTTGGTCTGTTCCCTTCGATCTTGCCAGTTGTCACTAAGTTCTCCAATCCATTTCTTCTCATAACATGTGCAAAAAATGTTGACTGTCTTCGACTAATTTCTCTAATCAATTTACGATTTTCATTTGTTTCCTGTAGTACTTTGTCATTGGTTTTTCTGTCTGTCCATGGTACTCTTTGCATTTTTCTCAGAAACCACATTTCTGCAGCCATCAGATGTTTTTCAGCTTGGCTGCTCATTGTCCAAGTTTCACATCCATACAAAAGAACAGGCTCTATGTAGCACCTCAATACTCTGTTTCTCGTTTCAACTGACATCTTTTTATTGGTCAGAATGTTTTTCATATTACTAAAGGCTACTTTCGCCATGGTGATTCTTGTTCTAATCTCTTCAAGGCATCTCCCATCAGATGTTATGACTGTTCCAAGATAACTGTACCGATTCACTTGTTGAAGAATATGCGCATTTACTTGTATATTACATTGTGGTATTTCCTTCTTCCCAGTGACGACCATAATCTGTGTCTTCTTACAATTCAGTTCTAATGCTAGTTGTTCACTGTGTGCAACAACCGCATCTACTAAACGTTGCAGGTCCTGTTCATTGTCTGCAATCAAGACTGTATCATCTGCATATCTAATGTTATTGATGAATCTTCCCCCAATGTTGATTCCATTGATATCTTCTACATTTCTGAAAATATTTTAACTGTATAGAGTATATTACAATTGTGGTATTTCTGTCTTTTTAATAACGACCATAATCTTTGTCTTCTAACAATTACATTCTAACTCTGGTTGTTCACTGTGTACAATAACCGCATCTACTAAGTATTGCAGATCCTGTTTATTGTTAAGCATTACTATACAGGATTACTAATGGGGAAAACACAAATTGTAATAACAGAAGATCGTCGGGTTAGGAAACACCAGGACGGGCGCCATCTTTAGTCCACAGGAAAAGGCTACGAAGGGCCACAATCTCGGGGAGGCGAAAAGTGGGTGGGTGAATAGATCAACAACAATAATAATAGGACTTCACTCACAGGCAGCTGTTACATTAAAAGTTAGTTGCCTGCCCCTTTTTGTACAGGACGCCGCAGTCAATCCCAACATTTATGGCTGCTTATGATGTTTTAAACAATTTCTTCTTCACCAATCCTCTTATGAGGGAAGTGCGTCATACCTAGCTATGCACCTCAAAGATCAGTGTTCGACATGGACATGCATTTGCCTACAGTTTGTCTCTTCTGGACAGATTCCATCCAAGGTCACGGGCTCTACCTATCTGTGATCTAGGCAATTTCATCTTCCTTTGTGAACAACCGACGCCCAGCATGCTATTAATAAAATCAACGCAATGCAACCATCGCCTGATTTCGAACCGCATATGTCGGGACTGTCAAACTGTGTTCTCTACCCATAAGCAAATGGCAAACTACTGAATGTAAACTTGCCAAGAGATCACAACAGCAAAAATGCTGGTGTTGACTGCAACGTCCTGTAAAGGACATGCAACTAACCCCTAAGCTATAGGCACCTGTTGTTTGTCCATCAAGAATGATGATGACCATTCATTTCATCCAGTGGGGTTGAAGGTATGGAGCCGTGGGTTCTAAGATGGCTGATAAGACCTATTTTGGCTCGAAATGTTCTTTGACAATGTGGGCAAGGAATGCTTGACGTTTCTGGAGGAGGATTTCCTGCAGTGGTTTTTCTGTCCTGCCTTTTCTTCACAGCTCTTGCAGTCCTGGTTGCCTCACATATGACTGCACCCTTGCGTAATGATGCACGCCACGAATTTCGGTCTCTGGTTGCAGCCTCCCAGGTGTCATGATGAATTCCAAAAGCCTTCAGTGAAATTTTCAGTGTCTTTAAAGCGTTTCCTCTGGCCACTTTGGGAGCGTTTACGACAACGTAGTTCGCTGTAAAAAATTCATTTAGGGAGCCTGTGATCTGGCATGCGAGTCAAGTGACCAGCCCAGCGAATCTGATTCTTCATCAGTATAGTGTGGATACTGGGCATGGATGCTCTTTCTAGGACTTCAGTGTCTGAATCTTGTCTTGCCATTTAATCTTCAGTAGCTTCCTTAGGCAGACTGTGTGGAAGTGGTTTAATTTCCTAGCGTGTCGCTGATAAACAGTCCAGGTTTCACAAGCATATAGCAGTGTGGATAATACAATTACAACTGCTTTGTAGACTTTTAGCTTTGTTTGCAGGCTTATTCCAGTTCTGTCCCATACATTCTTGTACAGTCTGCCAAAGGCCGCACTGGCCTTGGAGATTCTTGAATTCACTTCCACTTGTGACACAGTGGTGCCAAGATAGGTGAATTTGTCCACAACACTTAGTCTATGATCATTCACTTTGATATTCGGCACGGTGTGATTAATCCCTGGAGCTGGCTAGTACATAACTAGTCTTCTCCAAGTTGATATTGAGCCCAATGTTGGCACAGGCATGTGAGAAAGCTGAAACATTATGTTGTATGTCCGCCTCTGAGTTGGCGTACAGAGCGCAATCATCAGCAAACAGGAGCTCTCTGACGGTATAGGCACCTACAGTTATTTAAATGAGCTCATTCTATATCCGATCATAAAACACCCTGTGCTAGTCAGTGACCATCTGAATGATCAACAACACACTGTCATCAGAATTCTCTTCAGCAGCTTATGTAGTGACCTTGAGCAACGAATATGTCTGTGATTTGGGGGTCGGCATGGCCAAGTGGTTATCCCATCTGTCTCATGCTAGAAGGTCAAGGGTTCAGTTTCAACCACTCGATTCATGAGTACATTTCCCCAGACCCTGCGGTTCATAGCAGGAGCTAAGGAGTTCGTGCTCTGTGCGATGCTCTCGCCGGGGTGGGGGGTCAGCTTCTCTGCTCTGGGGATGAATCACTCATCAGAAAACGAGAAGTATATTATTGTAAGCTTTACAAGAACATGATAGAGGCGGAGCTAATTGGTATAAAACCCTATGTAATTAATCTGATCCTTTTAACTTCCTTGAGTGTGAATTGCCTAGTTTAGAATGAATCCGGGAATGCTGTATTCGATCTCCGACATAAATTTATCCTTGTTTGCTTCTGTTCACCTGTCAACATAAATGTACCCTCAATTGCTTCTATTCACCTGTCAACAGGCACCAAACTCAGTGGGTTCACATTTGTCGCCGTCCAGTCTTGTGTGAAAAGTTATGCTAATTGTTCTTTCACTCTGTTATCTCCGCAATTGCTATTTTCCTTTCCTGGTTAATAATATTCTTAATTCTCCTCACCATAGAGTATACGATTCAGGTCTCATAAGGTGTAATATTTCCATAGTATATACATGGGACAGAATGCACAGAAACAAACAAGGTTGGTCCTTCTAACTGCCACCTTTTTGACCTTCCAGCTAGCTGGTATTCACAGTCACCTGCATGAAGTACAAACATGTTGCTGTGGCTTTTACTTTCCCTAGTGTCTGTGAACTCGGCTCACCACACCACTACACAGAAGTATAAAAGAGAAACGATTTGTGATTACTTTTTTTGCTCCTGGTTTTAATGTTTGAAATGATGTCACAGTATAAAACAAATCATGAAACAACGGACTTGATCAAACATTTATGGCACACAAATGCAGCATGCTAACATCATGTCCATTCTACATACAGAAATGACACATCAGAAATAGAAACAGCATGGTTATGTACGGCATACCATAGCAAGGAATCGAACATGGGTAGTCATATGTGCTAAACTGTTGACATATTGTTTATAGGGCAATAAATGTGGAGATATCACTCCAGCAACCAGAAAAGGCACACATTTTGTATTCGATCAACATCATCTCTGACACATGTACACATTAAATAACAAACATACCAATATGAAATAATTTTCAACATGAGAATCAGTTTGTGTTATTATCCCAAAGCTAGTGAAATGTCTGCTCTTAACAGTGCAACATCATTGTTGAACATGAGTATGAACACAGTTTGTGTTATTATCCCAAAGCTAGTGAAATGTCTGCTCTTAACAGCCCAACGTCATTGTTGTGAACATGTTGATTGGCTGCACTTGACCCTTGAATCAAGTGGAGGAGCAGTTGAAATTGCTGACAGTGGACATGTTTATTGTAGCAATTAAATGGCTACTAAATATCATGTGATAGCTTTAGTATTTACTCACAGAGCAACCTCATACAGTTCAACATCAAACTAGGGCTATCCATCCATGTCATGCCTTCTCACAGAGCAACCTCATACAGTTCAACATACAACTAGGGCTGTCCATCCATGTCATGCCTTCTCACAGAGCAACCTCATACAGTTCAACATAAAACTAGGCCTTTCCATCCATGTCATGCCTTCTCACAGAGCAACCTCATACAGTTCAACATAAAACTAGGGCTGTCCATCCATGTCATGCCTTCTCACAGAGCAACCTCATACAGTTCAACATAAAACTAGGGCTGTCCATCCATGTCATGCCTTCTCACAGAGCAACCTCATACAGTTCAACATACAACTAGGGCTGTCCATCCATGTCATGCCTTCTCACAGAGCAACCTCATACAGTTCAACATAAAACTAGGGCTGTCCATCCATGTCATGCCTTCTCACAGAGCAACCTCATACAGATCAACATACAACTAGGGCTGTCCATCCATGTCATGCCTTCTCACAGAGCAACCTCATACAGTTCAACATACAACTAGGGCTGTCCATCCATGTCATGCCTTCTCACAGAGCAACCTCATACAGTTCAACATAAAACTAGGGCTGTCCATCCATGTCATGCCTTCTCACAGAGCAACCTCATACAGTTCAACATAAAACTAGGGCTGTCCATCCATGTCATGCCTTCTCACAGAGCAACCTCATACAGTTCAACATACAACTAGGGCTGTCCATCCATGTCATGCCTTCTCACAGAGCAACCTCATACAGTTCAACATAAAACTAGGGCTGTCCATCCATGTCATGCCTTCTCACAGAGCAACCTCATACAGTTCAACATAAAACTAGGGCTGTCCATCCATGTCATGCTTTCTCACAGAGCAACCTCATACAGTTCAACATAAAACTAGGGCTGTCCATCCATGTCATGCCTTTTCACAGAGCAACCTCATACAGTTCAACATAAAACTAGAGCTGTCCATCCATGTCATGCCTTCTCACAGAGCAACCTCATACAGTTCAACATAAAACTAGGGCTGTCCATCCATGTCATGCCTTCTCACAGAGCAACCTCATACAGTTCAACATAAAACTAGGGCTGCCCATCCATGTCATGCCTTTTCACAGAGCAACCTCATACAGTTCAACATAAAACTAGAGCTGTCCATCCATGTCATGCCTTCTCACAGAGCAACCTCATACAGTTCAACGTAAAACTAGGGCTGCCCATCCATGTCATGCCTTTTCACAGAGCAACCTCATACAGTTCAACATAAAACTAGAGCTGTCCATCCATGTCATGCCTTCTCACAGAGCAACCTCATACAGTTCAACATAAAACTAGAGCTGTCCATACATGTCATGCCTTTTCACAGAGCAACCTCATACAGTTCAACATAAAACTAGAGCTGTCCATACATGTCATGCCTTCTCACTTTAACTCAGACTTGCTTCTTGGACATATTAATAAAGAGCAAAAGAACCAAATAATATCAGCCACTGAAAGATCTGGGAAGAGGATGAAAATAAAATACAATTGAGAATATTATTTTTCTAGGCAGAAAGAATTGATTGTCATGGAAGGGAAAGGAAGGTCACCATCAAACACAACAGTAATTTGGCAAAATGTGTTTGATTGCAGCTAAATTAATGGGAGAAAATCTGACAAGAAACATGAATGATTAAACATTTTCTTCCTGACATTCCCCACACATTTTATAAAGAGAGTCACTTACATATTTCAAAAACAAAATTAATATCTTCATACTTGCAGTACTTTTATTTAAAAAAAACAATGAAAATAAACAGATGAGTGTGACATGTTTGTGAAAGTTAGCTACACTTTGTCATGATGATATTGGTCTAATGAGTGAACCACCAATGACATGACTGAAGAGGATAAGATATATTCAATAGCTTTTAATAAAATGCAGTCTAATTACAAGACATCCCAGCTGGCGATCTCTTAGGGTGAGATAACCACACATTGAAAGTGCAATCCTTCTGAGGAAAATGTTTGCATATCTAAGAAATAGAATAAGACACCTAATCTAGTACAGCAATGATGGATGGTCTATTTAACATAAAATCTGAGATGAATGATCATTTTGTTTAGAACATGGCTTGGTAGGCACAGGGATATATATGTTTATTATTTGTGACTACAGACAACTATAACCTGAAGCAAATGTTTTAGTTTCCAATGACTTTGGTATCCTCTCTGATATCTAATTTTTCCCTCTTCTCTTCTAAGAGTGCTCATCATCTACAGCATGAATCTAATTTTGTGGCAGACACAATGAAAAAACCAAACAATAATATCTGTAGAGTGGTGCCACCAGTAGTGTACCAGCATCAAAGGAATTTTCTGAAACCTGTCAGAACATGGCAAGCCAGCCACCCTCATGACTGTTTCAGCTGATATCTGGCTTCACAACACTGTTGTACAGGATACAGTGAGACATGTGACCTGCTGTTTCAGCTGATATCTGGCTTCACAACACTGTTGCACAGGATACAGTGAGACATGTGACCTGGTGTTTCAGCTGATATCTGGCTTCACAACACTGTTGTACAGGATACAGTGAGACATGTGACCTGGTGTTTCAGCTGATATCTGGCTTCACAACACTGTTGTACAGGATACAGTGAGACATGTGACCTGCTGTTTCAGCTGATATCTGGCTTCACAACACTGTTGCACAGGATACAGTGAGACATGTGACCTGGTGTTTCAGCTGATATCTGGCTTCACAACACTGTTGTACAGGATACAGTGAGACATGTGACCTGGTGTTTCAGCTGATATCTGGCTTCACAACACTGTTGCACAGAATACAGTGAGACATGTGACCTGCTGTTTCAGCTGATATCTGGCTTCACAACACTGTTGTACAGGATACAGTGAGACATGTGACCTGCTGTTTCAGCTGATATCTGGCTTCACAACACTGTTGTACAGGATACAGTGAGACATGTGACCTGCTGTTTCAGCTGATATCTGGCTTCACAACACTGTTGTACAGGATACAGTGAGACATGTGACCTGGTGTTTCAGCTGATATCTGGCTTCACAACACTGTTGTACAGGATACAGTGAGACATGTGACCTGGTGTTTCAGCTGATATCTGGCTTCACAACACTGTTGTACAGGATACAGTGAGACATGTGACCTGGTGTTTTAACTGATATCTGGCTTCACAACACTATTGTACAGGATACAGTGAGACATGTGACCTGGTGTTTCAGCTGATATCTGGCTTCACAACACTGTTGTACAGGATACAGTGAGACATGTGACCTGGTGTTTCAGCTGATATCTGGCTTCACAACAGTTGCACAGGATACAGTGAGACATGTGACCTGGTGTTTCAGCTGATATCTGGCTTCACAACACTGTTGTACAGGATACAGTGAGACATGTGACCTGGTGTTTCAGCTGATATCTGGCTTCACAACACTGTTGTACAGGATACAGTGAGACATGTGACCTGATGTTTCAGCTGATATCTGGCTTCACAACACTGTTGCACAGGATACAGTGAGACATGTGACCTGGTGTTTCAGCTGATATCTGGCTTCACAACACTGTTGCACAGGATACAGTGAGACATGTGACCTGGTGTTTCAGCTGATATCTGGCTTCACAACACTGTTGTACAGGATACAGTGAGACATGTGACCTGGTGTTTTAACTGATATCTGGCTTCACAACACTGTTGCACAGGATACAGTGAGACATGTGACTTGGTGTTTCAGCTGATATCTGGCTTCACAACACTGTTGCACAGGATACAGTGAGACATGTGACCTGGTGTTTCAGCTGATATCTGGCTTCACAACACTGTTGTACAGGATACAGTGAGACATGTGACCTGATGTTTCAGCTGATATCTGGCTTCACAACACTGTTGCACAGGATACAGTGAGACATGTGACCTGGTGTTTCAGCTGATATCTGGCTTCACAACACTGTTGCACAGGATACAGTGAGACATGTGACCTGGTGTTTCAGCTGATATCTGGCTTCACAACACTGTTGTACAGGATACAGTGAGACATGTGACCTGGTGTTTTAACTGATATCTGGCTTCACAACACTGTTGCACAGGATACAGTGAGACATGTGACTTGGTGTTTCAGCTGATATCTGGCTTCACAACACTGTTGCACAGGATACAGTGAGACATGTGACCTGGTGTTTCAGCTGATATCTGGCTTCACAACACTGTTGTACAGGATACAGTGAGACATGTGACCTGGTGTTTCAGCTGATATCTGGCTTCACAACACTGTAGCACAGGATACAGTGAGACATGTGGCTGAGATACTGACCAGGTCATCCATTGAATGCCAGTCAGCCTGTGTACAAGTGGGGCTAGCATGATACTGACCAGGTCATCCATTGAATGCCAGTCAGTCTGTGTACAAGTGGGGCTAGTTACCTAATATGCTTCTAGGCTGTTAGTTTTTTGTTTTAACATATACAACAGTTCAGATGTGGCTAACTTCATGTCTCTGATGGCAGGCTTAACAACAACACATACTATAACATGCTATAAAATGTGATGGTCTTCACACACACACACATCAGGTTCGTGAACTATTATTTTTGTGTGAACACTTTTGATTATTTGTGAACAAAGCTGACAAATAACCATTCTCATAGCCACTGGTTGTGTTCAACTTCCCTGTCCAGGATAGTATGTTTTTTTCAACTGGAAGACATTGCTTATATATATTGGTGCCATGGCCACCTACTTGGAACCTGCTGACATATAGACAGAGGAGGAGGCAATACCCGTTCCTTGTGTCGACATATAGACAGAGGAGGAGGCAATACCTGTTCCTTGTATTGACATTTAGACAGAGGGGGAGGCAATATGTTTTACCTTGTGTTGACATATAGAGGAGGGAGCAATACCTGTTCCTTGTGCTGACATATACACAGAGGAGGAGGCAATAACTATTCCTTGTGTTGCAGGTTTAGGCAAACGTACCTTGCAAAACTGTACAAGTGATCTCACTGTTGCTGAAACTTCCACATTGCATCAATCAAAAATGTGTACAGCGAAATCCACTGTTACTGAAACATCCACATGGAACAGGGACTGGCTGGGATTAAGCTGTTTAATGTTTCCTCCATGGGTTTTAGGCTTCACTGTCAGCAGACTCCAGCCCAATGCCTAGTGGTGGAGGGGAGATTACTCTTTATCAGTCAAGATCACACAAGATGAGTTATTAAAGGTCAAGCGTGACTTCTAATTGGGAGTCGTAGTAGCTAGATACTCATGTGCCGGCCCAGTGGTCGTGGGTTTGAATCCACATAGGGAATGGTTTTGTAAATGAACTTGGACTCACAGGTTGACCGAGCCTAAAATGGCTACCAGAAAATGTGTAGGGACGTAAAAGTGGCTGATGAGAAACAACCACATCTCACCCACCATGCATCGACTGAATTATACAAATCTGGGTACATATGCCCAATGTGCCTAAGGCATGTCAAAGGGCCTTTAACTGGACGAACTTAACTTCTAGTTACATGTGTTTCTAGCTCACACCTCACTGACAACATTGGGGAATCACAGTGAAGTGTTCAAGTATAGCAGCCAGATGCATATTCTTCAGGTTAAACTGGATTTCTGGAACAAACAACCTAGCATGTTTAGCGCAAAGACACTATCTCTAGTCAACAAGACGTTTACTAGCCTTGGGTAAACAATTTCTACATTAACCAAGAATGTTCTTATCCTGTTGCAATAAATAAAAATAAAAAACGTTATGACTCAAAGTAATGACATTGCGCACCCAATGATATATAACAAATATTAACACAGCAGTGCAACCAATCAGTTTGCATTCACCAGTTATTTAGCTGAGGACATGAATAATAAATTCAACATCCTTCAGTGAGTTTTTTTTAAATGCCATATGCATCTCTTAAATATGAACAATTTTCAGACACTCTAAATTCTGTCTCTACAAACATAAAAAACAAGCATTTCAATATACAACAAATAAATACAATACGCAGGATACCAGGAGCCACTCTTTTGTGTATTGAAACATGGAAAGGTTGCCAGGTGGGGTCAGGTAGTTTGCCATGATTCTGTGTAGAAAAGTATTCTATTGGAGACAGTTACAATCAAAGGGGCAGACAAACTAATTCCTTGATTGATAATATTAAAAAATAAACAATCTACAGCATGGCAAAGCTCACACATGTTACTAGGGACAGAGGGCAAGGGAAGACTCTGGCCGCTACCACATCCTTCATGACACTCCAACAAACATTCTATGGCCGAATTCCTGCTGGGATTATAGAAGATGAGGCACACTTAAATTACTGTGTCTTTTTAAAGAATTTCCTTTCTTAATACACAAAACATTTGGAAATAAGACATTCAGAATAACAAAACTGAACAGTCAATTTTGCAAACAGTACAAGATAGGAGGAAACTATATAAAAACAAATTATCCTCGAACAATATAATTTTCGGATGTTGGCTATGTTAACCATGTAGCTATTGAAATCAACAGCTGTCTTTCTTGTGTTTTTCCTCTGAGTGAAGATATTACAATACAAATGATCTCCACGTCATTGAAAAAAAAAATCCCTCTTCATACAACAGAAAAACACCCCTCTACTGTATCAAATGTCTCAAGAGATGCTCAAGTTTTGCATATGTTTTGGTAGTGGGACTGGATGTTGGGCTTCTCTCATTTTTAGAAAGGTTTGAGGTGTTAGTTTCTGTTTTGTAGAATTATGTCTTCTCATGAAATATTTGGGTATCCACTCAGAAAGTAACAAAGATGTTTAATATACTTACAATATACTGAACCATTGCAGCATGATTTGATAATAAACAGAGTTATAACCCTAACAAATCTAATGTTTAGAATATTCAACAAATATCAACAGCATTAACAAAAAATTATTGTAAAAATTGCAACATTTGTGGCTGTGTTGAGGCCACAGGCACAACTCATGACTGCATTGCACATGCAACATTTCTATGCACCCACCATTTCCAGGGAGTATGTTCCTTCTGGCCAGCCAGGTGTTCGAGCACCCACAGAGACATAAATGTACAAACTGACCTGACCTGCCAGGTTGACCCAGCCTCAAACAGGTACCAGGAATGTCCAGAAAGTCAAGCTGACTGGTGCACCACTGACCACATCACGCACTGAGTGCCGAGCGGTCTTACAAAAATGCTGTTCAAAAAAAGAAACACAACATTTTTGGTGTTACTTTTATAAAAGAGATTCACAGATTGGACATCAGCCAACCTATCAACTGTGTCCATCTGGTCATTAACTTCTCGTGGTTACCTGAATTGTAATCACCTCATGATTCGTGAGGTCATGAAAGAGGTCAAGCAAACAAACATTTTTGATAATAACTCGTGACAGGTTCATGATAATCCCGTGAAACTTACGGAATACAAAACTCTCTGACCATGTTATTGAATGTCTAAAAAAGATTGACGCTCCTCAAATAAATTCAGTTGAAAATTCAATGACCAAGTATGGCTCATCTCACTACAGAACAACGACTCATCATCATTGGACGTTTACAGGCTGAACAGTCACAAAGTGTAGCAGCCAGAGAATTTAATGTGGTTAGAAGCACCGTCAGTCGCCTTTGAAGGCATTTTCAAGAAACTGGCTCAGTGGCAGACCGGCCGCACAGTGGAAGACCCAGAATCACAACTGCTGCCGAAGACCGCTTCATACAGCTGCGTCACCTTAGGAATCAATTTACATCTGCGTCCTCCACAGTCCAGTCAATGCCAGGAGCTCATCAAATTTAAGATCAAACGGTCAGGAACTGACTGCACAACGCTAATCTTTGGGCTAGAAGACCCTACAGAGGTCCTGTTCTTACGGACCGGAATCGCCAGAACCGACTGCAGTGGGCAAATCAGCATCGTAAATAAAATGTTGATACAAGTTTGCAATTGAAACAGCAATAATGTTGCGTTTCGTTTTTATTTTGAACAGTATATGAGGGTAGCACCATAAACCCAATACACCTCAAGGCATGTAAACAGAGTCCTATCATTGTTATTCACCTTCTGCAGTACAGAATGTCCTTCCATAAACACAATTTATTCCAAGTTGATACTCTTGCAGTTAGAACATTTGTCTGAAGTCCATTTGTCAACATAATTGTACGGACTCACTCACATCATTTGTAGAAATGCAGACATCTCTTCTTAAATATAAATGGAATGTTAAATTAAACGTTATAGGGCTTTATACTCATATAAGTAAATTTCTGATTTATATACATGCATATATACATATATCAGTGCAGCAGCCTGTGCTGTTATGGATATGTTGTGCAGACATTACATTCTAGAAGAAAAACTGAAAAAAGTGATGTCAGGCATAAGTATATAAATAACATATATGATTCATTTGTAGGAAGTATAAAAACAGTCACATGGTGAAATGAGAAAAAACTGTTGGCAACTTTAGGCCATTATGTATTAATAACAGTCCGACACCGATTCGATTGTTACACTGAAGTATTTCACCAGCACACTGTCTTTTTGTTATTCAACAACTTAGATAGGGTGTATTTACAAAGCTTCACACATCCTGAAGGAAATGTTAATGAAATACTAAACTTTCACATAAAATGAAGTCAATGTGAATGAAATACTAAACTTTCACATAAAATGAAGTCAGTGTGAAATAAATACTAAACTTCCACACATCCTGAACAATGAAATATTACATTTTCACACACCCTGAATGCAATATGAATCAAATATTAAACTTTCATACACCCTGAAGTCAGTGTGAGTCAAATACTAAACTTACACATAAACTCATGTCTAAGTGAAAGAAATATTTAACTTTCACACAAACTGAAGTAAACTGTCCATCAAATATAAAACATTCACATACCCTGAAATAAAATTAAGTGAAATTCTAATTTTTTTTACACACTTTGAAGTATAATATACATTAAATAAACTTCCCCACTTATTGGAGTAAACTGTTAGTGAAATACTAAACTTTCACACATTCTGAAATAAACTGTAAATGAGACATTACATTTTGACACACCCTGTAGTAAACTAATAATACTAACTTTCACTTTTATAGAGGTAACATCTAAATTTAATACTAAACTTCCACACACCCTGAAGTAAAGTGTAAGTGAAATATTACACATTCTGAAATACATCATAAACGAATTACCTCACTTTGACACATTTGAAATATAAACAATTTACTGGTATTCCATGCCAGATAATGCTCCAATATTGTTAGACATTCAAATGCACTAGGTTATAGCATAATGAGATTGATGACCAGTTTTCTCCTATGCCATGTTTCTTCTTCTTCTTGTCTTTCATCTCCCAGTGACGCACAGACATTCATTCATCACAATCCAATCCCCTTGTAGACTTGTCCATGACTGGTCAGATTTTGTACTTAGTTTTCTATGGGATGAAATCAATCCAACCTACATTACTCGTCTCATACAATTTACATGGAAGGTTGCAGTGATGCTCTTCTTTGCCCTCTTTATGAGCCCTAGTAACACATGAAGGATGCTGATTTTATTTCCATAAAAATCACTGGGCACCCATTATAAGTCGTGCCTAGAAGTGAAATGATCAGAAGAAAATCACATATGTCACTGCTGAGGATTGTACTCAAGACCACTGTTGGCATCCAGTGCAATCATCCTGGTACACTCCCACAACTCCAATATGAAATATACACTAGCAACATGCTGCACTATGCACACCTCAAGTAAACGGCAGACAAAATACTGTAATTTCAATTGCCTCAAGCAAACAGATAAAATACTATACTTTCAAATATCTGAAGTATACAACAGATTAAATACTAGATCTACACATATTTGAAGAATACAGCAAACTACATTCTATACCATTACATATTAAAACATACAGTGGGTGTAAGGAGCAAGTGAAATGTTAGCAAACAATTTTAATAGGGTTTTATAATAGCCTACACAAAGCTGATGAAATTAATGAAACACTTGTCTATTTTCTTAAACTGCTGATGTACAGGTATCTTCTACTTTGTATATTTTGTTGTTGACAACCTGATCAATTGATTTTCTCCCCATAGCTTAAAGAGTCTAGGAAAACCTGAACTCATTCTTTGTGAAGTGACTCATCATACATTGTAGATATCTTTATCTTTGATTGCATGGACTCAGACATCCAAGTTTCAAGTATCTCTATCTATGATAGCATGGACTCAGACATCCAAGTTGCAATTATCTTATTTATGATTGCATGGACTCAGACATCCAAGTTGCAATTATCTTATTTATGATTGCATGGACTCAGACATCCAAGGTGCAAGTATCTCTATCTATGATTGCGTGGACTCAGACATCCAAGTTGCAAGTGTCTCTATCTATGATTGCATGGACTCAGACATCCAAGGTGCAAGTATCTCTATCTATGATTGCGTGGACTCAGACATCCAAGTTG
Source organism: Cepaea hortensis (assembly GCA_963921405.1). Lineage (NCBI taxonomy): Eukaryota > Metazoa > Mollusca > Gastropoda > Stylommatophora > Helicidae > Cepaea > Cepaea hortensis. Next base: position 55,835,611 of record OY992886.1, read on the forward strand.
CAAGTGTCTCTATCTATGATTGCATGGACTCAGACATCCAAGGTGCAAGTATCTCTATCTATGATTGCGTGGACTCAGACATCCAAGTTGCAAGTGTCTCTATCTATGATTGCGTGGACTCAGACATCCAAGTTGCAAGTGTCTCTATCTATGATTGCATGGACTCAGACATCCAAGTTGCAAGTGTCTCTATCTATGATTGCGTGGACTCAGACATCCAAGTTGCAAGTGTCTCTATCTATGATTGCGTGGACTCAGACATCCAAGTTGCAAGTGTCTCTATCTATGATTGCGTGGACTCAGACATCCAAGTTGCAAGTGTCTCTATCTATGATTGCATGGACTCAGACATCCAAGTTGCAAGTGTCTCTATCTATGATTGCATGGACTCAGACATCCAAGTTGCAAGTGTCTCTATCTATGATTGCGTGGACTCAGACATCCAAGTTGCAAGTGTCTCTATCTATGATTGCGTGGACTCAGACATCCAAGTTGCAAGTGTCTCTATCTATGATTGCGTGGACTCAGACATCCAAGTTGCAAGTGTCTCTATCTATGATTGCGTGGACTCAGACATCCAAGTTGCAAGTATCTCTATCTATGACTGCGTGGACTCAGACATCCAAGGTGCAAGTGTCTCTATCTATGATTGCGTGGACTCAGACATCCAAGTTGCAAGTGTCTCTATCTATGATTGCGTGGACTCAGACATCCAAGTTGCAAGTGTCTCTATCTATGATTGCATGGACTCAGACATCCAAGTTGCAAGTGTCTCTATCTATGATTGCATGGACTCAGACATCCAAGTTGCAAGTGTCTCTATCTATGATTGCATGGACTCAGACATCCAAGTTGCAAGTATCTCTATCTATGATTGCATGGACTCAGACATCCAAGTTGCAAGTGTCTCTATCTATGATTGCGTGGACTCAGACATCCAAGTTGCAAGTGTCTCTATCTATGATTGCGTGGACTCAGACATCCAAGTTGCAAGTGTCTCTATCTATGATTGCGTGGACTCAGACATCCAAGTTGCAAGTGTCTCTATCTATGATTGCGTGGACTCAGACATCCAAGTTGCAAGTGTCTCTATCTATGATTGCATGGACTCAGACATCCAAGTTGCAAGTGTCTCTATCTATGATTGCATGGTCTCAGACATCCAAGTTGCAAGTGTCTCTATCTATGATTGCGTGGACTCAGACATCCAAGTTGCAAGTGTCTCTATCTATGATTGCATGGACTCAGACATCCAAGTTGCAAGTGTCTCTATCTATGATTGCATGGACTCAGACATCCAAGTTGCAAGTGTCTCTATCTATGATTGCATGGACTCAGACATCCAAGTTGCAAGTATCTCTATCTATGATTGCGTGGACTCAAACATCCAAGTTATGTGTGCTTGCTAGGATCTATAAAACTGAATCAGGAACAAGAACATAACTAAGTACCAGAAGTGAGGAACAAGAACATAACTAAGTACCAGAAGTGAGGAACAAGAACAGAACTAAGTGCCAATAGTTCACAACAATAACAACACTAAAAAAAATGTAAACTATGTTGGAATGATCACACATCATTATCCACTTGATATCCAACAACACATTTACTGGAAACCCCAGGGATATAGGAACTGTGGAAGACCAAACATGTACGAGACAGACAACTTTCAGAAGCAGACAGCAAATAGCCTGCAGAAACTGAAGTGTTGACAACAGGCAGATGTATGTGGCAACATGTTATAGATGATGCAGCATGGTTAGCATGGCAAGAGTTATTTTTGGTAACCTATATTTATTTATTCTTCAACAAAACTATTTCTCTTATGCTGTGTGTATGAAACACATATTAGTTTTCAATGTGTTATGATGTGTATATGAAATACACAGCAGTTTCTATGCTTTAAGCCATGTTTATGAAATGCATAGACATTTTCTATAACATTCTGAAGCCTGGATCCTTCGTTCCAGATAAGAGATAAGTGTACAACTGTTACGCCCGTACATGAGATTGATCACACCAGGAAAGTCACTATTCTTCCAGGATACAGCCAGTTTTGTCATGGCATATAAGGCCAGCTTCAATATGTAAAACACATAGCAAATTAAATACATTCATTATCATGTAAAACATACTACACAAAATACTCTCATCAACACATGAAATGTACTACTTGAAATATTCTCTTCGACACATAAAATGTACTACACTAAATACTCTCATCAAGTGAAGCATGCCACATGAAATACTATGTCACCCAGGAATGCTACCTGGTCAAAAAAGCACGCTGTAGCCGGATGTGTTGGCCTACGGGTTTCGGCCCAAGGGCGCATAACAGACACACCGCAATCACATCTGAAAAAACACCCCGGATGAACAAAAAGAAGAAGAAATACTATGTCATGTAAAAACACACATAAAACACCCATATCATAACCTAAAGCATATGTCATATGAAACACCCATATCATCATGTAAAACACATGAAATACCTTCATTGTCATGTAAAATGTCTTATAAAATATCCTCATCAACAAGTGCAACACATCTCACATGAAATACACTCATTTAAAAATAACACACACATAGTAGTATAAAGTGAAACAGTGCATAAACAGGCTTCAAATCATGTAACACAGATATTTCATGAAATCTTCTCTTTCAATGCCTTGCCAGCTGGAGAGAGCTCTCATGTTTAGAACTTGTTGAACAGATTCAGTACCAAATAAAAAGTAGGTTTGGACTGAACAAAAATTGATGGCAGAAAATGGGAAGTAGGATCTGTCACAGTTATGACCTGAAAGTTATCGTAGCAGACATGTTGTATTATATATCAAATTAAAGAGGAATGCTTAGGGAAAACTACTGTATTGATATTTTAATTGAGACAACATTTTGGCGATACCCCATGGCAGATAAGGGAAGTTGCTTAAGAATATTGATCATCCCATGGCACTCAGTTAATGGATTCATGATCTGAGATCACTTGCCATACTGCCTCTTCTCTATGCTTCTATTCATTAATTTTATCTATAGTAATAATATATATACTAATCTCATGAGACACTCATTAAATACAACACTTAACACATACACATGAATAGCTATTAGGACGCTAACTGATTTCACACATCACATTTAACATTAAACTTGCATTTGGCCATAATATTTACCAACAGATTTTTAATTTTTGTATTGTCTTTTTCAAATCTGTTCTAAACTAATTACTGAAATTCATATCTTGAATGGAAACAAAACATGTGCAATCATTACAACATATGGTTTGTTGAAGTTTAGATAATCTGATGAATTTAACATCAATTATTTTTGCGTTATGAAGAACTCATACCATCATCCAGTGGCTTGTCCTGTGCACAACTATCCCCCCCCCCCCCCCCCCCCCCCCCCGACACGTCTTGTGAAATGTCTCTGTGTTATAAGCCAATGTCCTGCCTCTGTTGCTGTCATGTGTAAATTATTGATCACATCTTAAATCCATCCATGATTTGGTCTTCTCCACTTCCCCTCTACACCTCCCTCCATAGTTATCTTTTCTGGATATTCTTGTCATTTTATGTGCCTAAAATATTTCATTTGTCTCAATTTTATTTGTCTTAATAACCAGTCATCTTCAATGTTGAGTTCCTGTTGGACAAATCTGTTCATTCTCTTTTTTTCATCCAATCAAGTTTAAGTACTCTTCTGTAACACTGATACTCAAAGGCACACACATGATTTTCAGTTGATTTATTAAATGTCCAAGTTTCATGCCCATATGTTGCCACAGGAAGTATACATACCCTCATTGCTTTGACTTTTGTAGGTCTAACTGTTCCATCCATAGAGATTTTAATTGCTTTAGTTTTTGCAATAGTGTTTGTTCTTTAAATTTCTGTCAGCACATTTCCATTGTCCACTGGCAGTGAACCTAGATATTCACAACTGCTCACTTTCTTCACAACTGTTCACTTTCTGTCATTTCTCTCCATTGATAACTACATCTATTGACATATTTGTTTAATCAGTGTTCATTGCTTCTGTTGCATTCAGATATTAATTTTGTTTTTTGCTTTGCTCTTGCAAACTGGATTAGTTTCTCAACTACCATCTGTATTGTTGGTTGTAATACTTTCTTTGACTGCTGTCATTTTCTAGGCGTCTGCAAGAAAGATAGCCTGCCATTGCTTTCTTTCTTGGCAATGAGCACAGCCATTTTCTCTATAAAGAGATCTTCTGCCTACTATGTCGACCCTGAGACCATAACCAACAACTATCTTTCAGCATATCTGAAGTTCTATCCACCACTTGCTCATTTGGTTTCACATGATCTTACTTCGCCTTTGATAGAAAATACCCCTGCCTGGCTACCAATGGCTAATATTAATATATTAATATATAATGGTTGACATTCCACAAACTGTGTTTCAGATGGCTTCTGATCGTCTATGTATTGTAGGAACCTAAGCATGTTCAGATATAAAATGGTTACTCAGTGTTAATGTAGAAATTAATTAGAATGGTTTAAACAGTTATTTTCTCTGTAAATGGTAACAACTCATGATTGGCACAATGACATATGTCCCTTTGCTATGACCAAACAGTGATTACAAAAACTAAGAAACATAGCAATAAATAATATATCAGCAAGATTCACTTTAAAAATGCTGAGTTATTTATTCTAAACAAAGATGTGCGAGATTACTAATCACTTTATAGTTATGTTAAAAAAAATAATTGAGTAGTTGATGTATAGGAAAAACCTCTCCTTCTTTCCCAGTGCAGTTTATTGAAGAAAAATAAATTAACTACTGATGAGAAGAACTAGAAAGAAAATAAAAATGGAAATTAGTGAAGAACAGTATCGATTTGTTGAAGGAAAGGGCACAAGCAATGCAATTTTTACATTACGGACACTAATAGAAAGGTCAATAGAGAAACATATATTTGTGCTTCATAGATGATACTAAGGCATTTGATAAAGTAAAACATGATGAACTATTTAAAATGTTGGAAGATAGCATTGATGGGAAAGATTTAAGAATAATAAAGAATATTTACTGGAACCAAGTAGCAGCAATTAAAATGGGAAATAATGAGGGTAGTTACGAACAGATAAAGCTAGCAGTATGACAGGGGTGTGTCTTGTCACCAGATCTCTTCTCCCTATATAGCGAAGTAATAATGAGAGAGATCAAAGAGATGCCAGGAATACTAGTTGGAGGTTATAATATAAATAATATACGCTATGCAGATGACACAATATTGGTGGTGGATAATGCAACAGACCTACAACAATTGTTGGACATTGTAGTAACAGAGAGTTCAAGGAAAGGACTCTCCTTGAATATCAAGAAAACAGTAACAATGGTGATATCAAAGAAAATGGTGACACCAAAACGTGACACAGAAATAGAAGGACAAATTCTTAACCAAATGGATAATTTTAGATGCCTAGGGGCATTTATAACATCAGATGGAAGATGTAAAACAGAGATTAAGAGCACAATAGGGAAAGCAAAAGCCGCATTTCAAAAAATGAAAAGTATCTTATACAACAAGTCACTATCACTGAATGTAAGAAAGAGAGTGTTGAAATGCTATGCAGAACCAGTTTTGCTATATGGCAGTGAATCTTGGAATGTAAATGAACAAAGTAAGAAGAAATTAGAAGCAACAGAGATGTGGTTCCTGAGACGAATGTTGCGAATTCCTTGGACTGCCAGAGTAACTAACAACGACTGCCTGAAACAGGCTAATGAAACTAGAACATTATATACAACAATAAGACAGAGACAAACATCTTTCTTCGGTCACGTGATGAGAAGAGAGGCACTGGAGAACATCGTGACAACTGGAAAGATCGAGGGGAAGAGAGGCAGAGGCACACCAAGAGAAATGATGCTGGATGGATTGAGATGGTGGCATGGAGGAATATCAGCATTAGAGTTAATCCAGAAAACCAAAGACCGAGATCTGTGGAGAGCATGAACGTCTAGCCAGCTGGCAGGGCACTTGATGATGATGATGTGTGCAACAGTCCCAGATGATACAAATAATGATACTGATAAAAGTAATATGATATTACTTGTGCAATTGAATACAAAAGAGCAGTTGACATAAGTTTGGATCAATAAAGTGCAAAAACAGTTGAATGACTTTGGACAATTTCAGAGAGTGCTATTTAGTGAGACCCCCAAAGCAAGCCTCTGAATATTAGTGGTGCATGCACCAGCAACGGACAGCACAGAAGAAGATATGGATGTAATTTATAATGAGTCAGACATGACCTTGGACAAGTACAAAAATTCTGAAATAACAATGATACTCAGGAAGATAAATGCAAAACTAGGCAATGAAAAAATGAGTGGGGTGATTAGCGTTGATGGCCTAAGTGAAAGGAATGAACAACATGACAGATTAATAACATGGGCAGAATCTCATGAGATGATAATAGGTCATCACTGGTTCACTTTAAGATCCTCAACAATTATTGTCTTGGAAAAACCCTAGAGATAATGTTCACAATCAAACTGACAACATATTCATTCCAACAAGGGTTAGAAGCAGTTTAGCAGGAGTGAAAACTAAACCAGGAACAACTACCTTAAGAAGATGAGATTAAAGTATAAGACTAAAAAACAGAACATCATGTCAGTTCTACCATCATTTTAAACAGACAAAAAGTTGAGAAAGATACAATATTACTTTAAGAACAAACATAATGCCATGGCGATAATACAGATAAATGGATGAAAAAGAAAAGAAAAGGCAAAATAAGGAAGAATATAATAGAAAACAGAAAGAAATGGAAAACAAATGCAGAAAGGCTAAAGAAAGTTTGCTGAATAAAATATGTAAGAACATTAGGACAAACCATGGAAAAGACACACATTCCATGTACGAGGGGAAGTCAATAAGTAAGTCACAAATGGCTGTAGAAAAATAACTAAATATGATAACAACTTGAAACAAGTTTATTTTTATACATACATTGTCCCTTTATTTCTCAACATAATTTCCACCAACAATAATGCACTTATCCCATCGTTTTATCAGTCCTCCCTAACCAGCTGCATGGAACTGTGTGCTCTGTTTTCTAAACCACGTTTTCACTTCACATTCAACTTCGGCGTCATTCGCAAAATGTCTCCAGCCAAAGTGGGTTTTCAGTGGACCAAAAAAGTGGAAATCGTTAGGGGCTAATTCGGGGCTGTAAGGTGGATGTTGAAGAACTTCCCACCTTAGTTGGTTAATTTTCTCCTGAATTAATTGAGCCGTATGTGGTCTGGCATTGTCATGCAGAAGCAACACTCCTCTAGTCTGCAGTCCTGGACATTTTCTTCAAATTGCATCATGAAGCATCGATAGAACTTCACAGTACGATTCAGAATTTACATTGTCACCTTTCTTCTTGAAATCGATTAAAATCACTCCTTGACAATCCCAGAACACTGTCAGCATAACCTTCCCTGCTGATGGCGTAACCTTGAATTTTTTGACACAAGGCGAAGAAGGATGTTTCCATTGCATTGAAGCACACTTTGATTCGGGTTGGTAGTGATGCACCCATGATTCGTCCCCAGTAACAATCCTGTTCAGCATGTCTTCTCTTTCATCTTCGTATTGACAGAGATGATGCAAGGACAGGCCAAATCGGTTCATTTTGTGTTCCTCCTTCAATTGTCTGGGTACCCATCTTGAGCACATTTTCTTAAATTTCAATCGATCATGCATTATGCTGTATGCTGAACCATGTGAGCACCCTATTGCAGATGCTACAGAGTCTATCATTACTCGCCTGTCACCTCTAATCATCTCCTCCACCCGCTGCATGGATGCGTCTGTTGCAATCTCAACAGGACGACCAAACCGAATTTCATCAACAATTTTAGAGCGTCCTTGAGAAAATTTTTCTGCCCAGCTATGCACCGCTTTATGGGACAAACATTTGTCAGCATAAACAGGAAGCATTTCCTTATGAATGTCCTTTGCAGGCAGTCCTTTTGCCCACAAAAAAGGCACACAGCACATTGCTCTTTGGTTGTACACTCTGTTAGTACAGCTGCCATTTTGTTTATGCGCTGCGCATGAGACACCTAGCACCACCTGATGAACGGGAATATAAAGTTCAATGTTGCTGTCACCTAATGACACCTATAGAAAACACCAACTACATTTGCCTGCCATCCCACAGAACTGTGTGACTTACTTATTGATTCGCCCTCGTAATAACAAATAATACAATATCATAGGAAAACAAGAAATCTGACTGGATCTTTAGAATCAAAGGATGGCACAATATTTATGGGATAAAACAATATAATTAATTAATAATTAATTTAAAATTATGGAGAGAATACATAAAAGAACTATATAAATATAAGAGACTAGATGCAAGTATTCAAGACATTGGTGAAAGTTCATCAATAATTGTTGCATAAGTTGATGATGCACTACATTACATACAGAAAGAAAAGATACCAGTCCAGATAAGATTACAATGGAGGAAATTGGGGCCTTGGGAGATTTTAGATTTGAAATAATAGAAAAAAATGTCTAAATGACATCTATAATTGTGGGTTCATTCATAACAAGCTATTAAATTCCATATTTATAACTCTGCCAATGAAACCAGGTGCTTTAGAGTGTAAAAATCATTGCACAATATGTCTTATGATTCACATGACAAAACTGTTTATGAGAATAATTAAGAGAAGAGTAGGAACAAAGATTAAAGCAGAATTTTGTGATGACTGGTGTGCATTTTTAGAGGAAAAGGACACACACAATACCATAAAATTCTCAGGACACCATTAGAAAAAGCTTTAGTAGTAAAACATATTTGTAGTCTCATACTATACAAAAGCATATGATAGTGTGAAACATAAGGAAATAATCAACTACATGAACAATTAAACACTAATGGCAAAGTAATGCAAGCAATAAAACATATATTGACAGTCAACAGCAGCTATAAGAATCAACAACCATTTAGAAACATTTCAGTGCATAAAGAAGGGCATTAGATAAGGATGTGTACTGCTCACTAGTTTATTGGTGGACAAGATATAAATAACTTATGTTAAGTTCTAAACACTGTCTTGATAGCAATTTGTCAGAAGTAACTACAGAAGAGCCGGTCTCCCTGGCTGAGGGGTTAAACAACTTTCTCCATAATCCCGTTTATCCATGTGGGGTAACACAGCGCGCAAGAATTGGCAGCTGTTCTCGCCGCATTGGTTAACTTCCGGGATAAGTGAGCCGGCCGCTCATAAAGCAATGGCAAACTACTGAGCGTAATCTTGCCAAGAAATCAACGACAGCGGTAAAATGATGGTGTTGAAAGCGATGTCCTGTAAAGGATATGAACAAAAAACAAACAAAAAAACTACTGAAGATGATAGACCATAGGCTGTAAAAAGTAAACAAATTTGGCATCAGCTTGAATGATAGTAAGACAGAAGCATCAGTAGTGTCAAGAAACAGATCATGCCTAAATATACAATTAAAGGCAATGGCATTAACTAGAAGCACGTACAACAATTCAAGTATCTAGGCACGTGGATAACATCAGATTGAGCAGGTGTCTCAGAGATGAAGAACAGGACAAGTGAAAACTGCATTTTTTTTTAAATGAAGAAAATTTTATGCAATAAATCCCTGGCATTAGAGGTTAGAAGATTCTTGCATCTTATATAGAACCTTATATAGAACCTTATATAGATCCTTATATAGAACCTTCTATAGATCCTTATATAGAACCTTATATAGATCCTTATATACAACCTTACATAGATCCTAATATAGAACCTTACATAGAACCTTATATAGATCCTTATATAGAACCTTATATAGATCCTTTAAGGCCTTAGAGATGTGGTTTTACAGAAGAATGCTGAAAATTCCTTGGACAGCCAAATCGAGTAATTTAAATCTTGTGAAAGAGGATAAGACGCAAAACCAATTGATCATAAATGTCAGAAAAAGACAGCCATAATCTTTTGGCCACACAATGACAAGAGAAAAACTGTAACTGTTGTGACAACTGGAAAGATTTATGAAAAGAGAGAAAGAAAAAGACAAAGAGACAATATTCTCAACAGCCTTTTGTCATGGCATGGCAAGGTGTCAGCATATGAGCTGATACATGCTGTAGGAAGTCACAAGATGTGGGAAAGCAATATTGCCCACGCCAGTTGACAAGGCACTTGATGATGATGATGACATGTGCAGGTATTATCATTTGGACATATGTTCAAACATGAACATACATATGTAACTGCAAATATATGATTAATTAAAATGTCATGACAATTTACAACCATATGCATATCACATTTTGCTGTTCATTTCTACACAGATTTATATGCAGGTTAAAGATAATGGAACAGATAACTTGAACTTTTGGGGGTCAACAATGCATTGTTCATTTTCTGGTCAACTTGGAATGAATCATGGTACACATGAAAGGAGACAGCCTGGCACGCATCAGATTATACTATACTGCCGTCTCTTGGTCTTCAGATTGTACAAGCTGAAAATGTTCTTGGTCTGAAAATACGGAAGACTCTGGTAAATTTCTAATAATATTCAGTGCAATGGGATCCTATATTAAAGTATTAATAACAGTTGTAATAATTTAAATTCAATCAAACTGCAATATTAATGGGAAACTGTATTCTGAAAATGTGAAAGATTCTGGTGAATTTCTGATTTCTATATTAATGCAATGGAACCCTGTGTTAAAGTAGTAGTGGAAATAATGTAATTCAATTAAATTGCATTATTCCTAGGAAACTAAATAACTTGTGAATAAATAAGAAATGTGATAATTATACTAAATCAGCAAAAGCATGACTCTCCAAACATAGCTTTGAGTGGCTTAGATGGTGTGTACATGCAGGAGATGTTAATGAGAGCTCATTTGGTGGCTCTGAGAGTTTTATGATTCTGATGGTGTCAGATATTAGCACACCCCATTTTGGAGAGGGCAGATGAAATGGGTCACATGGGACCACCTTCTGCTCAATAAAACAATGAATGATGTATCAGCAGACATCTACTTATGAACTTGTTATGTCTCTTCTAAGTCATCACTCGTAAGGGAAGTCTCATTAGATGCTTGCACCGCAACTTATGAGGGGACTTCACAAATGATCACTCTCCCTTTAAAGGTACATTCCATGCAGTGTGGTGTATGCTCACAGATTTAACTTTACGATTTGATTACCGACTGGCTGAACACTTCAAGCCCAGCACAAAAACAGTACAATTACTCTGAAGCAAACCCAATGAAGATTATGATGATACGAGTGAGCACATTTATTAGACATCCACAGACACAACAACATTTGAATAAAATATAACACTCTATGTTTGAACAAAATATAACACTCTGTTTGAATAAAATATAACACTCTCTGTTTACAGAGTCTAGTTGGGCTGTAAGTAGTTACAAAAGCTGGCCCTTATGTATTCCAACTTGGGATATATAAGAGTTCCTTCTCTCTTTAAAGTTGTATTAATCCATCTCACTTTTCATTTCGTTTAAATACAAATGTAAGTAGCACCTTCATCTCAGATAGGCACTTACTGCCAATTTCTCATGGAGGTCTGAATATTGTAGGCTCTAAATACTTGAATTCTCAAAGTTTGAAAATCTTACTTTATCTTCAGATCCGCTGGTCTTAACTGTTTAATGGTCAAATATATTTTTCAAAGTTATAACTAAGAACTAAAGATGGTACAATGAGGACTTTGCCAGGCTCACTACAAATAATTCTAATCACTTTTAAAATGTCCATCTTCTCTGGCAAACTTGGCATTTCTGCTATTATTTTCACAACTACTTGAAATGGACAGCAAAGTCAAGGCCGTCTTGTTCACTCACATTTTCAGCATGCTGTCCTTTGTTCGCTAGATGACAACTCAGTATGACTGTTCCTGGCTTTTGATGCTTTTGTCTATCCATTTCACATCTTTATGGTTTTATGTTCACAGAATTTCACCTTCTTACCACGTTACTAGACTGTTGGAGTGTGGCATTGATTTAAACTAATTGAGTTGGTCTATTTACAGTCAATGCACTATGGGATCAATAGGAATTCCAACACTTAACCATCTCCTAATGAAGACTGAGTACACATGAATTTGCCCCAATTATTCAATCCAAATAAAAACAGAAGTGGACAAATATATTTTCCACGTATTCGTGGGTGATAAAGCTCTAAATGGCTGTATAGCGTGGGGTTGCGGTGTGTCAAGCAGTACTTACTTTCTAAATAAGCTGCAAGTTCTTTGTCCTCTGCCTTCAGTGCCTGCTGTCTGGGAGAATTCCCCTGGAAGTCGGTCCTGGTTAGAGATGCCCCTGCCGCCACCAGCATGTGACAGATTGTCCTCCTCTGATACCAGGCTGCTTTGTGGAGGGCCGTCTGACCTCTGTTGACAGGAACAAATGAGGTTTGATGAGACAGGAAATCATACATCTGAAGATAGCAACAACAGAACTGAACATGGCTGCATCCATACAGAAATACACTTAAAAAGGAACAGACAAACACTGAAAGGATTATGTAAGTGAAAATAAAACCACAATGAGATCAAGTCATGACTCGATATGTGAGCCCAGAAAACATTCCCTTGAGAAACAGATATATATATATATATATATATATATATATATATATATATATATATATATATATATATATATATATATATATATATATATATATGCAGGTTAAAGATAATGGAAACATTTAAAAAAAAAATGATTAATGTTTTGCTGCTAATTAAAAGAGACATAGGGATGCAGAGGTGTTTCCAAGGCACCAGGGCCGGGTTATATACTGGCCAAGACCTATTGACGCGTCCTCGTCGAGCATCCTGGGCAACAGGTCCCTTCGGGATCCTGGCTAAAGTCAGTAGGATCGCCGATTCCTCCGAAGTCGGAGAGTGTCTGCCTGTACGGCGAGGAACCACCAGTCTGCACACCAATAAGCCAGACATGGGACAACGGATACTCACGCAAACTTCAGGTCCTGTATGACATCACACAGATGTTGGACAACAGGATGCCTTCATCCGACATACAGGACTTCGCGTTGGAGCTCAAGCCAACGAACACAAGCAAGCAAGCAAGCAAAAGAGACATAGAAGACATAAATGTATCTAACAAAAGCAGCTTATAATTTCCACCTGCATGAACATATATTTACTGACAAATAACAGAGTAAAAATGATAAATAAACAGAGAGATAGGGATAAAAAAAATAAAAGAAATAGGTATAAATGAAGAGAAAATACCTAGCATAAACATGAAGAGAGAAATACTAGTACATGAGCAGAAAGAAATATTACACATTCAAAAACACAGAGATAACAGCCTAGAGAAAATGGTAAATTAACCAATTTTACAAATACACATGAACAGAGAGATAAAATTAAAGATTTCAGAGACAAGGATAACTGAGATATAATTGAAATGAAATGATATATTGATAAATGATCTAGATCCGGATCAATGAGCAAATAAATATTGTTAAGTGCAAGATCAGAGATGCCTAATGTATACCAAAGATTCGAAACAATGTATTCCCTTAGTGAATGTCAACCCAAAAGCTACAAACAATATCAATAAATGGTGCCAAACATTGTTTGTGGCTTCTGTGTATATCAAAGTTATAAAATACTAACATCAGATGTAGTTTGTGGCTTCTGTGTATACCAAAGTTATAAAATAATAACATCAGATGTAGTTTGTGGCTTCTGTGTATACCAAAGTTATAAAATACATCAGATGTAGTTTGTGGCATCTGTGTATACCAAAGTTATAAAATAATAACATCAGATGTAGTTTGTGGCATCTGTGTATACCAAAGTTATAAAATACTAACATCAGATGTAGTTTGTGGCTTCTGTGTATACCAAAGTTATAAAATACTAACATCAGATGTAGTTTGTGGCTTCTGTGTATACCAAAGTTATAAAATACATCAGATGTAGTTTGTGGCATCTGTGTATACCAAAGTTATAAAATAATAACATCAGATGTAGTTTGTGGCATCTGTGTATACCAAAGTTATAAAATACTAACATCAGATGTAGTTTGTGGCTTCTGTGTATACCAAAGTTATAAAATACTAACATCAGATGTAGTTTGTGGCTTCTGTGTATACCAAAGTTATAAAATACATCAGATGTAGTTTGTGGCTTCTGTGTATACCAAAGTTATAAAATACTAACATCAGATGTAGTTTGTGGCTTCTGTGTATATCAAAGTTATAAAATACATCAGATGTAGTTTGTGGCATCTGTGTATACCAAAGTTATAAAATACTAACATCAGATGTAGTTTGTGGCTTCTGTGTATATCAAAGTTATAAAATACTACCATTAGATGTAGTTTGTGGCTTCTGTGTATATCAAAGTTATAAAATACTAACATCAGATGTAGTTTGTGGCTTCTGTGTATATCAAAGTTATAAAATAATAACATCAGATGTAGTTTGTGGCTTCTGTGTATACCAAAGTTATAAAATAATAACATTAGATGTAGTTTGTGGCTTCTGTGTATACCAAAGTTATAAAATAATAACATTAGATGTAGTTTGTGGCTTCTGTGTATACCAAAGTTATAAAATACTAACATCAGATGTAGTTTGTGGCTTCTGTGTATATCAAAGTTATAAAATACTAACATCAGATGTAGTTTGTGGCTTCTGTGTATATCAAAGTTATAAAATAATAACATTAGATGTAGTTTGTGGCTTCTGTGTATACCAAAGTTATAAAATAATAACATTAGATGTAGTTTGTGGCTTCTGTGTATATCAAAGTTATAAAATACTAACATCAGATGTAGTTTGTGGCTTCTGTGTATACCAAAGTTGTAAAATACTAACATCAGATGTAGTTTGTGGCTTCTGTGTATATCAAAGTTATAAAATACTAACATCAGATGTAGTTTGTGGCTTCTGTGTATATCAAAGTTATAAAATAATAACATTAGATGTAGTTTGTGGCTTCTGTGTATACCAAAGTTATAAAATAATAACATTAGATGTAGTTTGTGGCTTCTGTGTATACCAAAGTTACAAAATACTAACATTAGATGTAGTTTGTGGCTTCTGTGTATACCAAAGTTATAAAATACTAACATCAGATGTAGTTTGTGGCTTCTGTGTATACCAAAGTTATAAAACAATAACATCAGATGTAGTTTGTGGCTTCTGTGTATATCAAAGTTATAAAATACTAACATTAGATGTAGTTTGTGGCTTCTGTGTATATCAAAGTTATAAAACAATAACATCAGATGTAGTTTGTGGCTTCTGTGTATACCAAAGTTATAAAATACTAACATCAGATGTAGTTTGTGGCTTCTGTGTATACCAAAGTTATAAAACAATAACATCAGATGTAGTTTGTGGCTTCTGTGTATACCAAAGTTATAAAACAATAACATCAGATGTAGTTTGTGGCTTCTGTGTATATCAAAGTTATAAAACAATAACATCAGATGTAGTTTGTGGCTTCTGTGTATATCAAAGTTATAAAACACTAACATCAGATGTAGTTTGTGGCTTCTGTGTATATCAAAGTTATAAAATACTAACATTAGATGTAGTTTGTGGCTTCTGGGTATATCAAAGTTATAAAATACTAACATCAGATGTAGTTTGTGGCTTCTGTGTATATCAAAGTTATAAAATACTAACATTAGATGTAGTTTGTGGCTTCTGTGTATATCAAAGTTATAAAATACTAACATCAGATGTAGTTTGTGGCTTCTGTGTATACCAAAGTTATAAAATAATAACATCAGATGTAGTTTGTGGCTTCTGTGTATACCAAAGTTATAAAATACTAACATCAGATGTAGTTTGTGGCTTCTGTGTATACCAAAGTTATAATATACTAACATCAGATGTAGTTTGTGGCTTCTGTGTATATTAAAGTTATAAAATACTAACATCAGATGTAGTTTGTGGCTTCTGTGTATATCAAAGTTATAAAATACTAACATCAGATGTAGTTTGTGGCTTCTGTGTATACCAAAGTTATAAAATAATAACATCAGATGTAGTTTGTGGCTTCTGTGTATACCAAAGTTATAAAATACTAACATCAGATGTAGTTTGTGGCTTCTGTGTATACCAAAGTTATAATATACTAACATCAGATGTAGTTTGTGGCTTCTGTGTATATTAAAGTTATAAAATACTAACATTAGATGTAGTTTGTGGCTTCTGTGTATACCAAAGTTATAAAATAATAACATCAGATGTAGTTTGTGGCTTCTGTGTATACCAAAGTTATAAAATACTAACATCAGATGTAGTTTGTGGCTTCTGTGTATATCAAAGTTATAAAATACTAACATCAGATGTAGTTTGTGCTTCTGTGTATATCAAAGTTATAAAATACTAACATCAGATGTAGTTTGTGGCTTCTGTGTATACCAAAGTTATAAAATAATAACATCAGATGTAGTTTGTGGCTTCTGTGTATACCAAAGTTATAAAATACTAACATCAGATGTAGTTTGTGGCTTCTGTGTATATCAAAGTTATAAAATACTAACATCAGATGTAGTTTGTGGCTTCTGTGTATATCAAAGTTATAAAATACTAACATCAGATGTAGTTTGTGGCTTCTGTGTATACCAAAGTTATAAAATAATAACATCAGATGTAGTTTGTGGCTTCTGTGTATACCAAAGTTATAAAATACTAACATCAGATGTAGTTTGTGGCTTCTGTGTATACCAAAGTTATAATATACTAACATCAGATGTAGTTTGTGGCTTCTGTGTATACCAAAGTTATAAAATACTAACATTAGATGTAGTTTGTGGCTTCTGTGTATATCAAAGTTATAATATACTAACATCAGATGTAGTTTGTGGCTTCTGTGTATACCAAAGTTATAAAATACATCAGATGTAGTTTGTGGCTTCTGTGTATATCAAAGTTATAAAATACTAACATCAGATGTAGTTTGTGGCTTCTGTGTATACCAAAGTTATAAAATACTAACATCAGATGTAGTTTGTGGCTTCTGTGTATATCAAAGTTATAAAATACTAACATTAGATGTAGTTTGTGGCTTCTGTGTATACCAAAGTTATAATATACTAACATCAGATGTAATTTGTGGCTTCTGTGTATACCAAAGTTATAAAATACATCAGATGTAGTTTGTGGCTTCTGTGTATATCAAAGTTATAAAATACTAACATCAGATGTAGTTTGTGGCTTCTGTGTATATCAAATTTATAAAATACTAACATCAGATGTAGTTTGTGGCTTCTGTGTATATCAAAGTTATAAAATACTAACATCAGATGTAGTTTGTGGCTTCTGTGTATATCAAAGTTATAAAATACTAACATTAGATGTAGTTTGTGGCTTCTGTGTATACCAAAGTTATAAAATACATCAGATGTAGTTTGTGGCTTCTGTGTATACCAAAGTTATAAAATACTAACATCAGATGTAGTTTGTGGCTTCTGTGTATACCAAAGTTATAATATACTAACATCAGATGTAATTTGTGGCTTCTGTGTATACCAAAGTTATAAAATACATCAGATGTAGTTTGTGGCTTCTGTGTATATCAAAGTTATAAAATACTAACATCAGATGTAGTTTGTGGCTTCTGTGTATACCAAAGTTATAAAATACTAACATGAGATGTAGTTTGTGGCTTCTGTGTATATCAAAGTTATAAAATACTAACATTAGATGTAGTTTGTGGCTTCTGTGTATATCAAAGTTATAAAATACTAACATGAGATGTAGTTTGTGGCTTCTGTGTATATCAAAGTTATAAAATACTAACATGAGATGTAGTTTGTGGCTTCTGTGTATATCAAAGTTATAAAATACTAACATTAGATGCAGTTTTAAGACTAGTCAGTTCACAGTCTACCTAGAAATACTGGGGCCTCATCTCATCTCATCTCATCATGTTCCTCTTGTACCTTGCGGTGTCGAGGTGAAGTATAAACAGCAGGAGAGTGCCCGCTAATGGGCTTCATGTATCAATATTCCCATGGACTCTGTTATTCCCTGCGTCCATCGTTTACGTGGTCGGCCTCTTCCTCTGTTTCTATCTGGTCTGTATATCATTGCTTGTTGTGGTATACTGTTAATTGGTAACCTACTTGCATGGCCAAACCATTGGACTTGCTGCCTTCTAATAAAATCTAGCGCAGCTATAACCCCCACTTTAGTCCCGATTTCTTCATTTATGATCTTATCGATGTTAGCGGGGTAGGGGTATCCCCTATCAAAGGAGAAGTAAGGCGCCTCCTTCCCTCCGCTAGCCTACGGGACACCCTTGGGCAAGGTGGAGTACCCGTTTAGCCCCCCGATCAGGGTTACGTGAAGCCATGGGTGCAGGTGGTGGATGAAGATGGAGAGCAGCCGACAGATAGTTGTAGGTTATGGTCTCCACCTTCACGACGGTAGGCAGAGGATCTCCTTTTTTGAGGAGACAATGGCTACGGTCACTGACCAGTATGGTCACTGCTGGGAAGGAAAGCAATGGCAAACTACCTTCTTTACACATGCCAAGAAAATCATGTTGTGTTCACTTATCGATATTGGGCTGTGTCAGACAGAGTTCTATTAGTAAAATTAAACGGAAGACCTTTTAAAATAAATGTAATTCAAATATATGCCCCAACAAGTGAAAGCAGTGAAGAAAGTATAGAGAAATTTTATAATGACATGGAGTCTGCTTTGAAGAACTGTAAAAAATCAGAAATAAATATCATAATGGGTGATTTCAACGCAAAAATAGGAAAGCAAAGCGATGGAAGCAGTGTAGGCAACCATGGTTTGGGAGAGAGAAATGAAAGAGGTTACAGACTTGTAGAATGGGCAAAAGAACAAGAAATGGTTGTAGGAAACACCTGGTTTAAACAACATCCTAGAAGATTATGGACATGGAGGAGTCCAGACAGCAGGATTAAAAACCAGATAGATTACATCCTGATAAGCAAAAGGTTTCGAAATGCATTAACAGTTATAAAAACAGTTCCAAATGCAGACTGTTACAGTGATCACAGATTAATTATTGGCACATTGAGGATAAAGTTAAAGAAAGTCAAGTATACAGCAGGAAACCCTAAATATGACTTGTGCAAATTGAAAACTGACAAAGAAATACAAGATAATTTTAACATAGAAGTAAAGAACAAATTTGATTTATTGTCTGATCTAGAGATCCTATTTCAAGATGTAGATGATCAATGGGAAATGCTGAAGAATTCAATCAGTTGTGCAGCAGAAAAAACTATTCCAAAAGTAAAGAAAGTGGGCTGTAAGACATGGATGACTGAAGAAATTTTACAACTAATGGAAACAAGAAGACAGAACAAAAATAATCCTGCCAAATATGAAGAAATTCACAGAAAAGTCAGAACCTTATGTAAGGAGGCTAAAGAAACATGGCTTGAGAAAAATTGCAGAGAAATTGAAAAACAACACAACAGTAAAAATGCGAAACTAATGCACAAAAGAATTCAGGAGATTACTAATCAAAGAACACGTACATCAGCAGGCTGCCTAAAGACAAAAGATGGAAGAGTCGTAATAGAAAAAGATCAGATTTTACATGTATGGTCAGATTACGTGAAAAACCTTTATGACGATAACAGAGACGAACAATATATTGTTCAAAATAACAATGAAGGGTCAGCAATTTTGAAGACGGAGGTTCAGAATGCTCTTAATCATATGAAATCTGGCATGACCCCCGGTCCAGACAGCGTCACAACAGAAATGATTAATGCTTTAGAAGAATATGGAATAGATAAAGTTACCAGTCTGCTTAATACAATATATGATACTGGAAATATACCTCATGAGTTATGTAATTCTGTATTTATTGCAATCCCAAAGAAATCAGGAGCCTTGGAATGTGATCAACATCGAACAATTAGTATAATGAGTCACATCACGAAGATTTTGCTAAGAATTATCATGCAAAGAGTTAGGAGGAAAATACAACCTGAAATAGGAGAAGAACAATGTGGGTTTGTAGTAGGCAAGGGTACAGTAAATGCTGTGTATATACTGAGAACCGTAATCGAACGTTCTATAGAAGTAAACAAAGATCTACACCTTTGCTTTATTGACTACACAAAGGCTTTTGATAAAGTGAGACATGTCAACATGATAAGGATGCTTGAAGATCTACAAATTGATGGGAAAGACCTTAGACTTGTAAAAAACGTATATTGGAAACAACAAGCTGCCATAAGAGTTGATAATGAAGTAAGCCAATATCAGCCTATTAAGAGAGGTGTGAGACAGGGATGTGTAATGTCTCCAGATCTGTTTTCCATGTACAGTGAAAATATTTTCAGAAATATTGAAAATATGGAAGGAATCAACATTGGGGGACGATGCATCAATAACATTAGATATGCAGATGATACAGTCTTGATTGCAGACAATGAACAGGACCTGCAAAATTTAGTAGATGCGGTTGTTGCACACAGTGAACAACAAGGGTTAGAATTAAATTGTAAAAAGACACAGATTATGGTCGTCACTAGGAAGAACAAAATACCACAGTGTAATATACAAGTAAATGGGAATATTCTTCAACAAGTGAATAGGTACAATTATCTCGGAACAGTAATAACATCTGATGGGAGATGCCTTGAAGAGATTAGAACAAGGATCGCCATGGCAAAAGTAGCCTTTAGCAAGATGAAAAACATACTGACCAATAAAAAGATGTCAATTGAAACGAGAAAAAGAGTGTTGAGATGCTACATAGAACCTGTACTTTTATATGGATGTGAAGCTTGGACAATGAGCAGCCAGGCTGAAAAACATCTGATGGCTGTAGAAATGTGGTTTCTGAGGAAAATGCAAAGAATACCATGGACAGCCAGAAAGACCAATGAACAAGTCCTTCAAGAAACAAATGAAGATCGTAAACTGATCAGAGACATTAGACGTAGACAGTCACAATTTTTTGGGCATGTTATGAGAAGAAATGATTTGGAGAACTTGGTGACAACTGGTAAGATCAAGGGGAACAGACCAAGGGGAAGACCTAGAAACAAGTATCTGGATGGCTTGGCCTTGTGGCATGGTCGAGACAGAAACACGGAACTGATCCACGACTCTGTTGATCGAGTGAGATGGCAGAACATGACCGCCCACGCTTACCGACATGGCACATGATGGATGGATGGATCTTATCTCTTCTTGATACATTGAGTATTCTTCTCAGGAATCTCATTCATACTGGTGTATATTCATATATTGACAGTCATAAACATTTACAAATCTATGGTCAGAATCCCTGATAAAATGTATGATGAGACTGATATACTATGAGATATAGGACAAAGAAAACTATACTGAACTAATATTGTATCCAGCATGGGTGTGTATAAATTAAAGATAAGGATATAGCACATTATGTAAAGCAAGTAGAAAGAAATAAGGCAGAGAGCGACGAGTAGATGAATTGAATACTGTTAAATATAAGATGATAAATGAAAAATTGTGATGGATGGAGTTGAAGAGCAGCCGACAGATAGTTATTGGTTATGGTCTCCAATTTCATGATATTAGACATAGGATCTCTGTTTAAGACAATGGCTGCAGTCATCGACCAGTAAGGTCACTGTTAAGAAGAAAAGCAGTGGCAAACTACCTTCTTTATAGAAACCCAGGAAATCATGTTTTGTTAATTCATACAGAATCAGAGAAATGGCATTTCCACGACTCTAATGATCATTTGAGATAACGAAAATATATATATATATATATATATATATATATATATATATATATATATATATATATATATATATATCAGAATATTGTTATCCAGCTTGGTGAAAAAGCTTTTACATGCAAAAGAAGATGGCTTGGCAAAGGGCACCCCATTTTCAATTATATTATAAAACATTTTCTTGGACAAACTAGAAAAGAAAGCTATGGCAACTAACTGCCAAACGCCAGATCTTTGGATGCATTATTTCGATGTTACATTCATTTTATGGTATCACTTGAACAGTTCCTGTCCAGTTTAAATAATAAAAACCTCATCCATACAATTCACCACTGAAATGGAAAATAATGAAACCATAACAATTTCAGATGTAAAAAGTGAAAGATGTGACAAAATCTTACAGTTTACAGAGTGCAGAAAATAACACACACCCAAATATTTACACATACAGTCCAACCACCTAATGAAAAACCAAGACTGGCAAACTAGGGATATGACTGAAAGAGCTAAAAGTCTATGCACAATAGAAAGAGATCTGGAAGAAGAACTGAAGAAAGAAATGCCTTCTGAAGGAATTATTACTCCATGATAATAATAAGAAAACTATGGAAAATAATAAAAAGTGAATCAAATGAGTCACATGTGGATTTTAAAAACACTGCTGTAGTACTCTAGAGTGGGAGTTTGACAGAGAAACTAAAATGTGTCTGTTACGAAAAGAACATCTAACTGCTAGTGAAAAGCACAGATGTAATATAAAAAAAGATTCAGCTTAGCAGCAGCTAGAACAGTGGTTTTCAACCTTTTTTGGCCCATGCACTCTTTCACCATATGTTCAGAATGTCATTCCCCTCCCCCTTTCCTATTTCCCCCATATAAATCTCCCCCCCCCCCCCCCTTACACAGCATACGTAAAAATGGAAGCTAAATTTCATAATACATATAAGAACAAGTCTAGACGTCTACATGAAGCGTAATTTGCGGGTCTGCTTACGTTATAAAACAAATTTCAGAAGGGCGAGAAGTACGTAACTGTAAAGCATGGAGGGAAAAACAATATCAAGTAATTGGTTCTTGTATTAATGCAATCTTGAAATAATCTTAATTCCCCCCTGGAAACCCTAAAATTCCCCCTGGGGAGAATTCCCCACCGGCTGAGAACCACTGAGCTAGAAGATCAAAGACTGGCCAGGATGTTATTTGCTCTATTCCACTCTCACTCTGTGTATATGGACAACATTGGTCACACATTAAATCATAGATATCTGAACACAAAAAATGTCCTAAGGGATAAGATTGAATAAAGTGACAAAGTTGATCATTGCTTCTTGTGCCCCAGTTCAAGCACACTAAACTTGGAAAACATACACAGTGTGAATGTGCAAAGAGACAAGAGAAATATGTGAGAATGGGAAGAAATGGAAAGATTTAGTCAGTTCAGTGCGGGTTCCACAATGATTTAAATGGGCCATTTTTGGAACAAAGTCTTTCTTGACAAGAGTATAGTCTGGACACCAATAAAAATCTTTTAATTGTTGTGAAGAAAAAGAGTGTCACCTTTAACCTACAGGGCAAATGAAATAAACAGAGACCTAGGAACACAAGGAGAAGAGAATTAGAGATAGAGATAAATAATATGGGGAGGACAATGAGGAAACTGTAGGTGATAGCAACAGTTATGACGGCTTGGCAAGAGATGGTTGACAGCCTATCCTCCAGTGGGAGATAAAGGGTAGAAGCAGCAAAAGAATATACGGATTTATAGAATAAAAGAGTGACACAAGGCACATAACTGTGGAATGAAATGATTGGGATCACTAGACCCAGGGCTGAAATACTAGATGATGATGATGAAGATGTTAAATTTAAACTGATGCCTAGACTTACTTCTCGTGCTCCACCATATCCAGTATGACAGGAGGCGCTGTGGCAGAGTCATAAACAAGCATAATAGTTACTTGACATCAACATTTATTTTGAATTCATGTTTCAATGTGGATAACAAGTAACAATGACAGTTTATCACCAATGCATGTGTTACTGTGACATTGAATTTTGACAGATGCAATATTCATTCTCCCTGCCTGCCTGCCTGTCAGTCTATCTATCTATCTGTCTGAATGTTTGTTCTGTCTTTCTATCTATCTGTCTGTCTGAGTCTGTCTGCCTTTCTTTCTATCCCCATGTTGATGATGACTTCTGGTCTACTTCTGCTGTTATACTTAGCAATGAGTATTAAGTTTTCCATCCTGTTTCAAACGTGTCGCCTGGATTGTGCTGAGTTTGTGCAGTAAACCCCTGATAGAATCTTTAAATCTAACTAGTTCCTCTAGGAAAGGACTCTCCTTGAATATCAAGAAAACAGTAACAATGGTAATATCAAAGAAAATGGTGACACCAAAATGTGACATAGAAATAGAAGGGAAAATCCTTAACCAAGTGGATAATTTTAGATACCTATCTTATGCAATAAGTCACTATCACTGAATGTAAGAAAGAGAGTGCTGAAATGCTATGTAGAACCAGTTTTGCTGTATGGCAGTGAATCTTGGAATGTAAATGAACAAATTAAGAAGAAATTAGAAGCAACAGTGATGTGTTCCTGAGACGAATGTTGCAAATTCCTTGGACTGCCAGAGTAACTAACGACGACTGCCTGAAACAGGCTAATGAAACTAGAACATTATATACAACAATAAGACAGAGACAAACATCTTTCTTCGGTCACGTGATAAGAAGAGAGGCATTGGAGAACTTTGTAACAACTGGAAAGATCGAGGGGAAGAGAGGCAGAGGTAGAGCAAGAGAAGTGATGCTGGATGGATTGAGACGGTGGCATGGAGGAATATCAGCAGCAGAGTTGATCCAGAAAACCAAAGACTGAGATCTATGGAGAGCCATGAACGCCTACGCCAGCCAGCACGGCACTTGATGATGATGAGTTCCTCTAGTTCTATAGCCAGAGCTTCTATAATTGTAGATACAAAGTGGTAGCTGACTGGGCTCTCTCTCTCTCCCAAGACGTCTGAGTCTCTTTGTCTCTATATAAATCCAATAAAGGAAGTGGTGCTTATGATGTTTCTAATGTAATTAATTCCAATTCTATCTCTTCTTGGGAAGGTAGATTTGCTCAATTTACAGATGATCCATGCCTGGCACTGGTAACAAAGTCTTATTTGAAATATGCCATTAATCACTCGTAACTTGACCTGCATACTGATGAAAACAACAAACACAACAGTCATAAACTATACCTTACAAACATATTTCTTAGATATAGTCATTTATGTTTGTCATGTTGTTTCTCCACAGGATTTCGATATACCTTTTTGTCTGTTTCATTACATACTATCCCATCATGCTGCAGTTGATGTCATTCTTATTTCTGTACAGATGTGGGGATACCAGAGTAATGGTGACAGCTGGATTTTCTATACTGATGTGCAGATATTTTGAGTAATGGTGACATCTGGATATTCTGTGCTGATGTGTGGATACTTGAGTAGTTGTGACGGATATTCTGTGCTGATGTGTGGATACTTGAGTAGTTGTGACAGATGGATATTCTGTGCTGTGTGGATACTTGAGTAGTGTGACAGAGTCTCTATTGTATTTGCAGATATTTGAGTGGTTGTGACAGTTGGATATTCTGTGCTGATGCGTGGATAATTGAGTAGTTGTGACAGATGGATATTCTGTGCTGATGTGTGGATACTTGAGTAGTTGTGACAGTTGGATATTCTGTGCTGATGTGTGGATAATTGAGTAGTTGTGACAGTTGGATATTATGTGCTGATTTGTGGATACTAGAGTAGTTGTGACAGTTGGATAGTCTCTATTGTATTTGCAGATATTTGAGTGGTTGTGACAGTTGGATATTCTGTGCTGATGTGTGGATACTTGAGTAGTTGTGACAGTTGGATATTCTGTATTGTATTTGCAGATATTTGAGTGGTTGTGACAGTTGGATATTCTGTGCTGATTTGTGGATACTCACTAAAGGCCTCTCTTAAACACCTTGAGGCACACTGAGTATATATTGAGAACCCCATATTTGGAAAGATCAATTGGCAATCGATGGCTGATGTGGTCAATGTTACACCAGTCACCTTTCACCTTTATTTCAGAGTTTGCACTCGCTTGCTATGAACTCTTGCATATTCCTTACACAACTTCTATAGTAGTGCTGGATTGAATTTTGCATGTGGATTAGCTTTCCCTATTAACAGTGTCCCTCGCCATCACAAGAACACACTCCAGCTTCAGAGGTACTTGTAATTTATGTCCCCAAGTCAAGGACGACAGGTCAACATTTTAGTCCAACTGTCTGGTGTAGGAGTTGAACCCCTTACCTCGGCATCAGCACACCGGATGTTTAAGAACATGCATTCTTATCCTTTCGGCCATGCTGACCTACAAATGGGAGATAATCCTGCTACCCAAGTTTAGGCTGGGTCGACATGGGAGCCCTGTTATTTAAAAAAAAAAACAACTCTGCCTCAATGGGAATTCAAACCCATGACACCAGGCAAGTATTCCAGCCACTGTACTATTGTGGCTGCTTCTAAATGACAAATTCTGTGAATTTCTTCCCACACTGAGACGTAATTAAATGCCATCCAATTAGTATTGTTTTAGTTGATATAATTTTTCAAATCATTCAACCTGCCTTTTACCACACCAACAAACTGTTATACAATTCTGAAGGATTATGACTTGAGTGACATGAACTCACATCTAAGTTCTTAACATTTCTGTCTTAATTTGTTTACATTCCAAATAAAAAACAAATAAAAACCATCAGTCATGACATCTTGTGTGAACTATTTATGCTTCTCAACTGCCAATAGTTTGAATATCCATAAATTAGTCATAACAATGAATATAACATTGATAGATAGACAGGAAGAAATGAAATCAATAAAACACACAATGATAATTTCATCATCATCATCAAGTGCCATGCCAGTTGGCGTAGGCGATCATGTCTCTCCACAGATCTCGGTCTTTGGTGTTCTTGACTAAATCTGCTGATGATAATGCTCCATGCTACCATCTCAATCCATCCAGCATCATTTCTCTTGGTCTGCCTCTGCTTCTCTTCCCTTTGATCTTTCCAGTTATCACACTCTCTCCTCTCATCATATGATCGAAGAAAGCTGTTTGTCTCTTTCTTATTGTTGTATATAATGTTCTAGTTTCACTAGCCTCTCTCAGGCAATCGTTGATACATTCATGAAGGAAAGTTACTAGTGAAGATAAAATGAAGATGAACCTACCATTATCAATGAGAAACTTGACAACACACTTATGTCCAAATCTAGCAGCATGGTGAAGGGCAGTCATCCCATATTGATCTGTGGCCAACAAGCTGGCTCCCCTGTGGTTGAGTTCTGCAATCTAATGCCACAGACATCATGAACACTCAACAAATACCACCACAGCTACACGTACAAGTGATATTATCTTCAAAAGACAAAGCCAATCTTCAACTGGGGGTTGAACCCAAGCTACTATAATGGTAAACCAGTGAATCATATACTTTGATACCAGGACTCCAACACAGAAGCAAACCAAAATTGACACTTGTGATCATATTATTAATAACTTGTCATATCTATATTTATTTTAATGTTGACTTCTAACCAGATTCAGACAATTTTGAACACTTTACTTCAGATGAAACAACAGATCCACATGCAATAAATTAACTTTGAATTGCAGACGATCAGTGCCTGTTTTAAAGTGATGAGGGCTGATTGCAAAATCATACTAGTAATCTGAGTTTAACATGCAGCAGATACAATATGAGAATAAATATAGCCCAAACCGAAGTAATACAAGTTAGCAGTTCTCCTAGTCCACTAAGTGTACAGATAAATGGCACATATTTGAAAACAAGTTAAATAATTCAAATATCTTGGAAGTATGATCACAGAAGATGGCAGATTGGATACAAAAATCAAAATCAGATGTCAAAAAGCAAATGCACTTACATATCAACTATCACCCATACTGAAATATCAACACTTACCTATGTCCGCATATTCAAATCAACCCTATGCTACCAGTCTCAAACTTGGACATTATCCAAATCACACTTACGCAAACTCAACACCTGTGAGATGAGATGCCTGAGGAGAGCTGCCAACTTAACAATCCAAGACCGAATAAGAAATGTTTTTATCAGACAGATAGTGGGATCAACACCTTGTGCCACATTTATCGAAAAACAGAAGATCAAATGGTTTGGTCATCTCGTTAGAATGCAACAACTTCAACTACCAGCACTGGCCCTGCATCATAGATCATCTGCAATGAGAGCAAGAGGACGCCCGAGAAGAGAATGGATTGATGACATTAAAGACATTGTACAATCACACGGAATGACACTATCCAGTGCCACCCATCGGGCGCTGGAACGCAAATTATTCCTTCCCACGACGCTTGATGGCAAAAGTGGAAGATGATGATGAACTATTTGGTATCTTGAAGACAGTAATACTACAATACAATATTCTAACTATCTGGTATCTTAAAAACAGAGACATAACAATACAACATCCAAGTTAATGAGAGAAATATTAAACAGGTGAATCATTTCAACTATCTTGGGACAGTCACAACATTTGATGGCGGACGCTTTGTAGAGATTAAAGTCAGAAAGAAACAGTCTTTTGCAAGATGGGAAGCATCTAAATAAAAAGCTGTCTATTTCAGTGAGAAACAAAGTTTGTTATAAAATGCTATGTAGAACTTACACTGTTGTATGCATATCAAACATGGACAATTAACAGACAAGCTGGGAAACATCTCATAGCAGTAGAAAAAACAAAGGTTTCTGAGGAAAACCATGGATGAACAGAAAAACAAATGATGTCATCCTTCAAGAAAAGCCGTAAATTAATTACAGATATTAGACATAGATGGTCAAGAATTTTTTTGGACATGTTATGAGGAGAAATAAACTTGAAATCTTAGTGACAACTGGCAAACTTGACAGTAAAAAAGTAAGAGGAATGCAAAGAAAACAGGAATTCCTGGATGACTTGACAACATGACATAACTGAGACAGGAACAAACTGAGAGACTGGTGATCATGTGAGATGCCAAACCATGATGGTCCATGCATACCAGCGCAGAAAATGATGAGGACTCTTTTAATTTGTGACAATTTTCCACATCCCATTTCTGTAATATATTTTATAATTCACTGTCTGAGATGAAGAGACTGTCTGTAAGTTCTACTGGCTGGCATCTGTAGCTTAGGGGTACAGAACGCAGTTTCACAATCCCCACATACCGGGTTCGATGACAGCCTCATTTGATCTGGGAGCAGACCGTTTTGCGTTGATTTTCACAATGGTATGAGCAACGGCCATTCAGAATGCATTTGCTAACTCCTAGAAAATCACAAACAGTTGGAGCTGACTGCAATGTCCTGTAAAGGACATGCAACTAATTAAACATTTTATTGATTGAAATTATTTTAAACTAGAAACAACTTCAGTTGAGAAATTTAGCTGATGTGGGTCATTTATATACATCAAACGGAGATCTATTGACAATTTTCATCACACAAAAAAACAGAACCCATAAAAAGTTGATTAAATCCTACAAAGGTCAAGCAAATTTCTTGGATTTAATGGATCTTTGCTGTGATTACTGCTTTTAGTTCACCAATCGTTTGAGGGTTGTTTTGTTGGTATACATTAACCTTGAGATACCCCCATACATAAAAATCTAGGATGTTCAAGTCAGGTGAATGTGGTGCCCACTCAAAATCACACTTCATGTTGATCAGTCTCCCCTGAAATCACTCTCTCAGTCAGGATAGTCATTTGATGTGTGTGGGGTGGCCCCGTCTTGCTGGACCACTGTTTATCTCGATCCAATCCTCTGCATCGTCCCAATGATGCCCAAAACTTTCAAAGATTTGTTGGTTCCGTTTCTTTTATTTGGGTCACCCTGTATTTTGTTGATTTCATGCATCCAAAACTTTTAGGAAAATAATGTCAAAAAAGCTGACATATTTATCACAATATTCAAATAATGGTCTTACCTTTTGGATTTCTCCTCGCTTTGCTGCATCAATTAATTCTGAAATGTGAATCAACAAGATTGAAACAGTCATAATACAAGTCAAAACGAATCAACGTGCAACTTGAAATATGAAACTGAGCATCTATTTCTAATTACTAAAACATAACTCATATTGTATGAAGTAACAATGTTTCTATGTAGGCAAGTGCAATCAATTATAGCAAACAAAGTTAATACGGTTTTCAGCAAACAAAACACAAAAGTCTGCTGACATGGGGACACATAGAAGACACAATGATTTTTATATTTTGGGTGTGAACAGTAGGACATTTTAATGCTATCTATTTATAAGGCAGATAAATGTTTTGAACTTTCCTTTTCATGCTGAACAAGTTGTTGTTATCAGGTCAGTTTTGTCTTTTCTCAAGTAAACACAGTGTTTGTGAATTCACTAAACGGAATGATCTGAAGAAATTATGGACATCTGTGTAGGAGTTCCTGTCTTCTGCTTAGACATATGAAGTGTGTGGATTCTGTAAGATGCACCTGACGAGATGCAGTGAAATATGCCAGTCAATAAATTGTCATCTATTGTTTGTGTGCCTTGGTGGCTATGAGGACATAGAGATAACTAAAGTGTTCAGTGAATCAGTGTTCTTGGAACACAGTTTCACATGCATTCCCAGAATCAGAATTGGAAGAATAGCACAAGAAGATAAGTAAAAACTAGAGGACCTACAAGCACTACAGTGAGGATGACAGAGACAGTATGGTGAATCTACAAGCATTACAGTGAGAATGACAGAGACAGTGAATCTACAAGCATTACAGTGAGGATGACAGAGACAGTATGGTGAATCTACAAGCATTACAAACACAAAATCACCTGTGATGGAGACAAGTCAGAGACTTAAGATGAGGCCAGATGTGGACTAAAAAATGTTTTGCATATACTTTACAGGACATCGCTCTCAACATCAGCATCTTTCAGCTGATTGTTGATTTCATGGCAAGATTACGCTCAGTAGTTTGCCATTGCTTTCTGAGTGGCCGGCTTACATACCCCGTAAGTTACCGACATGATTCGAATCACTGCTGATTCTCACCGTCGTCACGTTACTTACGAGAGTATACGAGGTTACGGAGAAAAGTCGCTAACCTCTAGGCCAGGAAGAGATGTGGACTACAACAGTGAAAACAAAAGTAAAGAAACAAATATGTTATCAACATGAGATCTTACGTTTATCAAGAGATGACATGTTGGAGGGTTTATCAAGAGATGACATGGTAGAGGGTTTGTTGTCATCAGAAGTACTTGCCGTCGCCTGAAAGTGATAATGTTTCTCTTGTGTGGCACTACTGGCATTTGGACTCCCAGGCTCTGAGCTGTTAGAAGAAAGACAGATAATATAAAATGTATGACTTCTTTCAAAAGAGAACTGAAAAGTGCTTGATACATGTCAGTAATGACTACAGACGTTCAAACATGGAGCATAAGTCCAGTTTCATGACAACTCTTACAATATTTCAAGGTTTACTTTTAAAACAAAAGTTAATTTAAACAAACATGTCACTTTTTTGAATTATTCTATAACATGACACTCATAAAGTCACCCATACATTACATACATAAAAAAAAAAAAATACAAGTGTTTAGTTATTTGCGGAACTATTTATTAATGTTATTTGGTTACTATAAAATTAGATAATAAAAAAAAAATAATTATAATTTGAAACTGCAGAGGTAAGTTTTACATAAATTTAACTTGATAAAACCTTAGGGTTGAGTTTTACATAAATTTAACTTGATGAAACCTTAGAGTTAAGTTTTACAATTATTTAACATGGTGAAATCTTAGAGTTAAGTTTCACATTAATTGTATCTTGATTTAACCCCTACCAAATTGTAGACCCCATTATTAACCTAGTTACTTATTGGATTTGCAACATATGCGCCATGCAGACACTTTGATTCCCTAGTCATAAGAGAGACATATGCAGAGATAACTTACATTGGACTTACATTGGCAAAGACAAAACATGATATTGTGAAATTATTCAACTACACAATTCTGCACAGATTTTGTTTACATGTAGACACACCATTTAATATTCAACTTAAAACATGAAATGTGCTGATTAATGTTCCATGTGAAATGTGCTCATTAATATGCCCCATTTTATTTCTTAGTGAGCAGTCAGGGCTTCGGCCAAAATATTCTTGTCACAAATTCCTGTCAAACATGATAGAAAATTGGAATAAGAATATTTACAATAATAATCTATGTGGAGCTGTGTTTATAGACTTTTAGAAAAGCATTCAATATGATAGACCATACTATTTTAATTTAAAAACTAGAAACATTGAGATGAGCTTCAATTTAGTGACATTAATAAAATCCTTTTGCTAAACAGAAAACAAGTAATGCCATACAATAAATCTTCATCTCAAATCATTACCTTTAATATTGAAGTACCTCAGGGCTCTACACCTGGCCTACTATTATTTGCCATTTAAATAAATGATCTTCCCTGATATCTTTCGTCGTCCTGCGATATTTTTGCAGACAACTGCACAGTACATACAAATGCTAGGAACTTTAATGTGCTAGAATATCCTTGCAACAATAAGTAAATAATGTAGTTAACTGGAGTTATGAAAACCGTATGAAAATTATCATCATCAAAACAAAATCTATGTTAATAGCAACCAGGCAAAGACTTCACACTCTAAACTCACAAAGACCTCTTCGGCTCTACATTAGTAAATGCCTGTAGAAAGTGTAACTGAGCATAAAGCACCGGGTCTTGACGTAGATAGCAATCTAAACATTAACTCCCATGTTCAAGCGTTTGTTAAACAGACAGCAAAAAGTCTACCAACTTGCTAAAATTAAAACATTTTCTTGATGAAAACACGAGAAAGATATTCTATACTTTTCACATGCAAACCACATACTGATTATGATGCATATACAACTATTGTATTACAGAAACAATTGATGTACACCCAGCTACTGTATTACAATAAACAACTGATGTACACACAACTACTGTATTACAGAAATAACTGATGTACACACAACTACTGTATTACAGAGGCAACTGATGTACACAAAACTACTGTATTAAAGAAACAACTGATGTACACACAGCTACTGTATTACAGAGGCAACTAACTAATATACACACAACTATTGTATTACAGAAACAACTGATGTACACACAGCCACTGTATTACAGAGGCAACTGATATACACACAACTATTGTATTACAGAAACAACTGATGTACACACAGCTACTGTATTACAGAGGCAACTGATATACACACAACTATTGTATTACAGAAACAACTGATGTACACACAACTACTGTATTACAAAAACAACTTAAGTACACACAACTACTGTATTACAGAAACAACTGATGTACACACAGCTACTGTATTACAGAAAGAACTGATATACTCACAGCTATTGTATTACGGAAAGAACTGATGTACACACAACTATTGTATTACAGAAACAACTAATGTACTCACAGCTACTGTATTACAGAAACAACTGATGTACACACAACTACTGTATTACAGAAGCAGCTGATGTGCACACAACTACTTTGTTACAGAAACAACTGATGTACACACAGCTATTTATTACAGAATCAACTGATGTACACACAACTATTGTATTACAGAAACAACTAATGTACACACAGCTACTGTATTACAGAAACAACTGATGTACACACAGCTACTGTATTACAAAATCAACTGATGTACACACAACTATTGTATTACAGAAGCAACTGACATATACACAACTATTGTATTACAGAAAAAACTGATGTACACACGGCTATTGTATTACAGAAACAACTGATGTACATGCAACTATTGTATTACAGAAACAACTGATGTACACACAACTATTGTATTATAGAGGAAACTGATGTACACTCAGCTATTGCATAACAGAAGCAAAGCATACACAAAATCACAGTGTTAGCGTACCAACAAATATATACGTAAGTGTCACATTAGAAGAATGACAGATGTATAAACAACCATTGTTTAGGAACAACTACAGATGTATTGTGTTAGAGGAAGACTTAACAGACAGACTCTGTTATAAACAAGTTGATATACTTCCCTTTATGTAGGTGGCAGTTAGTATTTAGCAATTTATTAATTATGCTGACTAGAATTATTGATTACTAACGCACAGGTGTCATCTTTCACTTCTATAAGTCATAGTAATATTTAAATGTTCATGGATTACCGTATAATTATTTGGAATCATTGTCAGTTTAACAAGTTTTCAACAATAAATAAATGCCAACATCCAGATATAAAGGAACATGGTTACAATTACTGTTCAAACAAAATGTACGTTGAACATTAAAGCACAAATACGACAGTAATGAGGGTAAAGAAACTGAAAATACAGAGAAGGATCAAACAATAAATATCAAAAACACAATTATGTAACCTATATGTACATTACAAAAATTAGTATAAATCATTTACTGCAAACACTGTATATTTATTAACTAACTAACTAACTAACTCACCCGCCCACACGCACACACACACACACACACAACAACAACAAAAACAATAAACACAGAGATAAAGAAAAAAACTGCAAAAAAATAATACAAAAAGTCTAACTAGATTGTAGAAATGGGAAGCATCACACAAATTAAATAATGACATAAAGGTTATGAATAAGTGATAATCACTATGAAATAACAACAGAAAATATACATCCAATGATAAACTTAGAATGCTAGAAGTATATGGCGGTTAAAAAGGAGAGTACTATCTTTATGGTGTTTGTATCATTATTGGCATTATTCGGTGGGTTTCAGAGAGACTGAAAATTCAATCTTTCTTCTCCTAAGGGAGTTTCCATGCAGTCTATCAGCACAGTTCTTTATTTGACCTCTGACAGATAAAAATTCCTTTGTCTTATTGGGGATTATAACCTGGGTCTCCTGATTGAGAGAATGGTATCCTGATCACTTAACCACACACAACTAACACTTTTAATTCTGTTTTATATGAATATACTGTATTTGATACCGTAGATCACATGTGTCAAACTCAAGGCCCATGGGCCACATCCGGCCCATCATACAATCATATCAAGCCCAAGAGGTCTCAACCGACGTACAAATATATTTGGCCCAAGAGAGAATTTTAGGCAAAAATATTTTTTTATGGTCACAATATAAAGTGAAAATCAAATTCCCTAATTAGCAGCCTTCTGAATGATAGGCTACCTGAGAGCGTTCTCGCTTCGATCAGAATAAGTGAAAATAAAAGTTGTGTAGTGAGTTAGTGTTCATCGTTATAGTTACCTAGCAACTTTCAGTTTCTCGTTTTGGATTGGCGCATAAAAAATGAAAGTAGTGTAGTGCCCGGATATTACATCCCCTTTTCCCACTATGGCTAACCTGATATCAATCAAGCATCTGTCGGTAGATGCACAATCTTTTAAAATCAAAGCTAGCCTTTAAAATGGCCACCAAGAGAAAAGTTGATACTGAAAACAGAGCCTTTCAAAGCCGCTGGGAGGCTGAATATATGTTTACTGATATTGGCGGTAAACCTTGTGTCTAATTTGTGGAGATAATGTGTCTGTGATCAAAGATATAATCTGAGACGGCACTATGAGACTAAACATCAAGACAAGTTAAATAGCCTGAATGCAGAGCAGAAGCTACAGAATGTAGAAGAATTGAAGAGGCATCTAACATCACAGCAGATGATTTTCATCAAAATAAAATAACAAACAGATGTTTTATTGTGTTAGAGGAGATCGCAACATCAGGCAGACCATTTACAGAAGAAGAGTTTCTGAAGCGCTGCATGATGAAAGTGTGTGACGTCTTGTGTTCAGACAAAAAGCAGATGTTTGCATAGGTAAACCTTAGCAGAAATACAGTTGTTGATCGGGTTTGTGAGATGGCCACTGATGTGAAAACACAGCTGATTGAAAAAGGCAAAGACTTTGTTGCATTCTCCCTTGCTGTCGATAAAAAGTAATGACACGACTGATACTGCACAGCTCGCCATCTTCATCTGTGGAGTGGACTCCAGTTTGAATGTTACAGAAGAAATACTGGACATGAAATCCATGCATGGGACATCGACAGGAAAAGACATTTTTGACAACGTATGTCAAAGTTTAAACAACATGAACCTGTCTTGGGACAAACTCAATGGACTGACAACAGATGGAGCACCGGCGATGTGTAGCGAAAAAAGTGGACTAGGATGCGGTTAAAGATGCAGGAGAACTATACTGGTGAATTGATAGCATATCACTGCATCATGCACCAAGGATCGCTGTGTGGTAAAGTCCTCAACATGGAAGATGTAATGAGCATAGTAACACAAACCATCAACTTTATCAGAGCCAAAGGTTTAAATCACTACAAATTTCAGTCTTTTTTGCAGGAAATAGAGTCAGCGTTCAGTGACATGCCTTATTATACAGAGGTGCTTTGGCTAAGTCGGGGAAAACCTCTCATTAGATTTTTCCAGCTGATCGAGGAAATCTGTCAATTCATGGACAGTAAAGGAAAAGATTCCACACTTTTTCGGGATAAAAAGTGGAAATGTGAGTTGGCATTTCTGTCTGATATAACCACTCATCTCAACGACTTGAAGCTGCAGCTCCAGGGACGGGATCACATGATATGCATGATGCTGTGAAGGCATTTTAAGTGAAGCTGGGTTTATGGGAGACACAAATGCACCAATGCAGCCTGTCTCACTTTTTTGTTGCCAGGCAATGTTAAACCAAGTCAACGCTATGGTGTTTCCCAATACACACTTTGCCGAAAAACTTAGCTTACTTCACGCTGAGTTCGCACTGCGCTTTAGTGACTTTGAAGCACAGAAAAGTAATTTTGAGCTGTTTCATAATCCATTTGCCATAGATGTGGAAACTGCATCTGTAAATTTGCAGATGGAGTTAACAGAGCTGCAGTGTAATGGGACACTAAAAAAAGGCAAAGTACGACAATGTGGGGCCAGCACAGTTCACTCGTTTCATTCTTGAAGAGATATCCCGGCTTCGTCTACATGCATTTCGAACCTTGAGCATGTTTTGTAGCACATATCTGTGTGAGCAGCTGTTTTCTGTGATGAAGATTAACAAAACATCACACAGGAGTCGTCTCACTGATGAACACTTGCAGTCCATCATGAGAATCTCAATGACACTAAACATTACTCCCAACATAAACGAACTTGTAGCCAAGAAAAGATGTCAAACATTGTGCTCTGACAAATTGACATAAAGAGTGAAAATGTGTATACCAATGATGTTTTATTATTAAAACTTGTTTGTTTTAATTATATTAATGTTAAAAAAAGGTTTAATTTTTGGCTTATTGAATGTTTATCCTGTCCGGCCCGCAACCTTACGTGTAATTTGAATTTTGGCCTGCTGAGCGATTGAGTTTGACACCCCTGCTGTAGATGTAAAACATGTCTAGCTAATACAATATAATGTGAAAACTGCCGGAGGACACCACTTCCTTCCACGAATAACTAAACGGGAATAACAATAACTGGAAACTAGCCACTGCTTTGATTGAAGTCATTAATGTGAAGGTGTGGGCGTGAACGAGGAAGAAGAAGAAAAGCAGAAAGAAAAATACACTGACAGAGACAGGTTGGGTGAGTGTGACTGTGTGTGCCTGGGTAACCACTCATGGAGGTGGAACAATGGATTGTTTAAAAGTGGACATATTCAGGCAATCCAGCAAAGTCAGCTTATTGTAATGACAATAAGGCATGCTAAGGATATAGAGTTAGGGCCTAACAGCAAAGTGCAGACTTATATGGTCAGTATTACACCAGCCATCTTGCTTTCTCCAGAGCGATGCTGGTCAAAAAGGAAATTAATACTGCCAGATTGTTTCTGTCCAGGGGATGCAAGGATATAACAAGCAAAGGCTTCATTGTCCCTGCCAAGGTTGAAAGTAGGGAGACTGCTACACATTAAACTGAAGCAGCAGCACCAGCAGCAGAAGAAGATGTAGCGCGTGTGAGAGGGAGGGAGGCAGGGAGACAGGGAGGGAGAGATAGAGGGAGGGAGAGAGACAGACAGACAGAGAGAGAGAGAGAGGGGGAGAGAGAGAGAGAGGGGGAGAGAGAGAGAGAGGGAGAGAGAGAGGGAGGGAGAGGGAGAGAGAGAGGGAGAGGGAGAGAGAGAGAGAGGGAGGGGGAGAGAGAGGGAGAGGGAGGGAGAGAGAGAGAGAGAGAATGGAGAACGATTGTGAATGAAAGGGAATAAAGAAATTACCATAAACATGAGCATATAACAAAACAGCTAACATATGTTATCCAAAATGAATGTAAAATATGTTTTCTTTAATGAAGAAAATAGAGTGGTTAGTTGCAGACTTTCAGGGTGGGGAAGAAGAGAAAGAGGCAAAGTGTAAATGAGAGAAAAGAGAAACAAAATGACAGATAAGGAAACAGACAGACAGGAGAGTCAAATATTGAGAGAAGATTTATGTAATCAACTAATGTAATCACCACTGTGAAGTTACATGTTTAAAAAAGTCGCTTAAAAGTCGACCAGGTCGACTTCACTGCACCGGGTTTTATCACATATGGCTCAGTCTCTTTCCACAGTGCAGAAAGTGTCACACAAGCACAAAATCCATAGCTCCAGTGATGACCCTCAGGAGTCTCTGAAAAAATGCACTCGTGAACCGAAGGACACGGTCCGGAATCGAACCCAAAACCTTCAGAGCCTAAGTGAGATTCCTTGACCACTTCGCCACGGAGACTCCAGTTACATGTTTGATGACAGTATCAAATACAACCTTGTCAGTGAAGTTAAGGGAGAAAATTGTTTAAATCTGGGAGGGAGGGGGGGGGGGGGGGGAGTAAGTTTAAAGATGCACTGCTCGTATTTAATGAATACATTTGGAAAGAAAATAAAATACATCCACAGCAAGCTGGCAGGTAGGAAACAAATGTATGAAGCATAGGAGTGACAAACAGAACCTGTTTCCTGCACTAGGAGGTTCTGGTCGAAGCAGGTTGTCCAAACTCTCCGCTGGACGCAATATTTCTACACAGTCCGATGACCTGAGAATCACATGTTTTGTATTTAATAAATTAGAACGGACCAGTCTTCTGTTGCCAGGCCACAATGAAAATGCGGCATGTAAGAATATCACAGGACAGAACTTGCCTAAACATGTTTCTAGAACTAACAAACTCATTCTGCACCAAGCAACAAACCAAATGTGGATCAGTCAGCCTAACTGGAACTCCAGGGGTGATGTGGTCGATACCACACCGGCCGCCTTCCCTTCCACAAAACATTTCCTGGCACCTATTTTAGGCTGGGTCAACCTGGAAGCCCAGGTCAATTTGTGCCTCAATGTGAAATCTGAACCCATGACACCAGGTCAACAGTTAAGTGTCTGTGCTACCACCAGTGCTTACCATGAAATGACTACATATTATTGTTTCTAGAGCACACAGATCTTTTTCATCTCCCATAAGCTATCTTATAATCGTAAAACAGTGGATCTTTCTCATCTCCCACAAGCTAATACATAATCATAAAAACAGTCTCCATGTTTATTTTGTTGACGGATCATTGTCTGATATCATGAACACTTAGAAATATGTTTCATAGTAATTTTGATGTTCCTTTCTCACCACGACTCTCACTCTCTGTTTTTCAATTGTCCTTTTCAGTAAATACTGGCCACAGTGCTCATCAACTTTTGTACAGAAACATCACAATATAAATAATCACAATAACTGTGTTTACATTACATCCAGAAAAGGGTAACATTGATTCACAAAATGATAACAATGAAACATTGGAGATGATATTTACCTCTTAAAGTCCTTATTCAAGGTAAGTTTGTTTCACAATCTCTGAGTTTTAATTTACTATTAAAGTATAAGGGTCTGCTAATTCCCAGTTGTTTTGTTATCCCAAAGATGGGGCTAATACTGATCACAAGATCATAAAAAGAAATATTTAAAAACATATAACTAGAATCCAAATAAAATAAAATAATACTGGCCACAAATACTGGCATAACAAACACCTGGAAATGTGGACCTCAAATACTGACCTAATGTCCTTTAAAAGTGAACACAGAAATGAGAAATGATGATCACCATGAAAGCACCATTACAGAAGCAGTGCAGTGTTTGCAGTCACATGGAAAACATTCACTCACATCCACATGGAAAACATTCACTCACATCCACATGGAAAACATTCACTCACATCAGGCAAGTTTTGGCCACAATGTGTTCAGGAACATATACTTCAGGTCTGCTAGAGAGGTAACTTAAAGAACAAAACAAGGTTTCAAATAAGATAATGGTGCCCTGCTCTTGTTACAAAACATTAACAACCAAAACAAGTCAAAAATCAGATTTTAAAAACACATGGTTTGTCCAGTCAGAAACAGTCTGCTGACAGTTGATTTGATGATATCTCAATGACCACCATCAAATAAATAACTTTCAGCTGGAAACTTGTAAAGTTTAGTCATGCTTGTGTAGTCTATTCACCACTTCACATCAGCTGCTATAAGGATTTAGCATTTAGCAAGTTGTGAATTAATCAGCCCAAAAAAATATGTAACAGGCTAACAGTCATAAATGTGTTAAATCAATCCACGTCTTATTATTGCATCATCTGGAATTAAAAATGTAATAGCTGAAAAAATCATTGACACTATTTAGATTTCCATGCACAAAAAAAGGGAAATAACATAACGATGTAACTGAAGCAGATCTTCAAACAACAACCTTTCGTCAGGTTGGGTTCTTTCTTTATTCAAGATGTTTCTTTTTAAACAAGAGCTTCAGTGACATGTATTTAACAGTATATGTGGCTCAAAGATATGCTGTCTGCGTCCAACTTGAACACTTCGGGTATCAATCCAGCTGTGGACCATGTTTATAAAATAATCAACCAGGGATTGTACATTGTTCCTTTCCTGATCCTGTGGCAGTGGATCTGATACCTAACTTTTTTTTATATATGGGCGTCATATAATTTAAAGAATGTAGTGAAGAGGACGTAATTTCAACTTCTCACAGTAACAGATAACATTTCCTACTGAATAATTTTTTTACAGAAAGTCGCTTCTTCACACACAAAAATATACACAACAATGTCA
Source organism: Cepaea hortensis (assembly GCA_963921405.1). NCBI lineage: Eukaryota > Metazoa > Mollusca > Gastropoda > Stylommatophora > Helicidae > Cepaea > Cepaea hortensis. The sequence continues at coordinate 55,876,619 of OY992886.1, forward strand.
TGTTCTTGGTTTCACACATTCACAATCATGGTAGGCATTATTATCAGCTGCACAGTCTGTTATCTAAACTGATCATACAGATGAATAATGCTTGCATCGAATGACACCTTTAGAAACTACCAACTATCATGTTCAGCATCCTCACAACAGTTTGTAAATTAATTACTGACTTTCCCTTTTATCAGCACATGTTGCTTTTACAATTCACATGTACTAACTGAAACTTATTTATAGTTTTGTATGATTATGTTACAAACACACTTAATTTGAACTGATACTGATTTTAACTTGAAAACAGCTGAATTAGATAATCAACTATATCACAAATGTATTTTGAATTAATCTATTCTATCCCTTACACCAATCATAATGGCTAAACTTAAACAAGGACAGTCTCTGAAGAAAAATATGGTTACTAATGTCAATGTCTTTCTGTCCCTTAACAAACAATGGAGGTAACAAACTGAAAGATAAAAGAAAATTATATAATGGCACAGAAAAAGATATGAACTGAAATTTGATACAATGGTGCTTGTATTAATATGAGGACAAAAAAAACAAGAACTCTACATGCAAACTAAATATATCTGCAACGAACTGCTACTTGCACAGCTGATACACACAGGATAAGAACATTTCTGTTATTTTATTTTGGCCTGACCATTATGAACATTAGATAGATTTTGAATAAAATACAGCACACAGAGTGTTTAAAACAGTAAGAATATGTTTGTCTGAGTGTGCATGCATGAACACATGAACACACGCTCACACATGCACATAATGTGCTGAGTATTCAGACAGTGATGTGTATTGTAACAAGATATTCATAATGTTCTCATGGCTAAGGAAGGTATGAGCCCTTACAAGTCAGGTTATCAATAAATATTATATATGATCGCAATATAATTGCTGAAATAGCAATGGATAGTGAGAATTATTCTGTTCTTACATTCTATGCCAAGTGATGTTGGTCATAATGTCTGTCTACAGCCTTCTGTCTTGTGCACTGTTTACTGTTTCTGATACATGTGTTCCTCCATCCCATCATGCCAGAATGTTCATCTTCTCTCTTCATCTCCCCCTGTCTTTCTTCCTCTGCAACTTCCCCATTGTTATGATACACTCCATTTTCTCATTCTTATGACATACCCAAAGAATGTGGATTGTCCTCTTCTGATGCTAGTAACTAGTTCTCCTTGTGAGTAATTGTGAGCATAATTATAAACCTTAATACAAGGAAAACACATGCCAAGACAATGATAGACAATCATGACAAATCTTGCTGGTACAACATGGGAATCATGTGAGAACATTCTCAAGAAGATATTCACTGGACGAGTGAGACCAGTCCATGAATATCGTATTGCAGCATGGGCAATAAAAGCTAAGTCATAACTTAATAAAATAATCAAAATCCAAAATGATGGAATGTGGATTATAACTGGGGATATAGAAACAACATTTATTAATAAACAGAAAAAAACCACATCTACAACCTATGCAAGACAGAAGAGGTGGCAGTTCCCAGCTACAAGAAGAAACATATAAAAGACAGAAAGACCACCCCATTTAAAAGAGGTTTAATGGTCTGGAAAGGGGAAAACTAAAGTGAAACAACTTTATAGAATCTGCAAACAGAAAGATTAGAACAGATCCAATGTTGAACATAAATTAACTACCACATTCACATTGGAAAAAGATTCCCAGCTTAGAGACAGTAGCGCCTGCCTGAGACAATAGAAAAACATTGCTGGTATTAAGAACATGAATATTCATAATGAATTAGTTAGAAGACAAATATAAACCACATAGAAGAACATGGCCCAAGCAGCATCTGAACCTATGCATATATACAGGCAAATCAGTAAAAGACACAACAGACAATGGTGGTAGTGGGATTCTCCTGAATCTAAAAAAAAAAATGGAGCAAAAATGACACTGCCAGCAGCAACTGAAAAGTTGTCAAGTGCCTCCAGAGCAGAAACAGATTCATAGAAAACTGCAGCAGAAATGCTGACAGAGATAAATAAACAGCTCTCCTGACAAATGAGAAATCAACTGTTTCAGCACTGGGCGAATGGATAAGAGCGCTCATCCGGTGTGCTGATGACGAGGTAGGGGGTTCAACACATACACCGGTCAGCTGGACTAAAATGTTGACTACATGAACAATTCACACCAGTGCTACTAGACGTAGTGTGTGTGGACTACACTGGGGTTCAAAGTGAGCAAGCACAAAATAAAACATAAACAGGACAAAGAGAAGGCACAAAAAGGAGATCTCAGGACAGCGCTATGTGAACTATATACCAGGAATCCTGCAGGGTTTAGTACAATAGATCCCTTCCTATTGCAACACAGCTGACAAGACTGACAGAGGCAGGTGAAGAATATATCTGCACATGGAACAGTTGACAGACTGACAGAGGCAGGTGAAGAATATATCTGCACATGGAACAGTTGACAGACTGACAGAGGCAGGTGAAGAACATATCTGCACATAGAACAGTTGACAGACTGACAGAGGCAGGTGAAGAATATATCTGCACATGGAACAGTTGACAGACTGACAGAGGCAGGTGAAGAACATATCTGGACATGGAACAGTTGACAGACTGACAGAGGCAGGTGAAGAACATATCTGGACATGGAACAGTTGACAGACTGACAGAGGCAGGTGAAGAACATATCTGCACATAGAACAGTTGACAGACTGACAGAGGCAGGTGAAGAATATATCTGCACATGGAACAGTTGACAGACTGACAGAGGCAGGTGAAGAACATATCTGCACATAGAACAGTTGACAGACTGACAGAGGCAGGTGAAGAACATATCTGCACATAGAACAGTTGACAGACTGACAGAGGCAGGTGAAGAATATATCTGCACATGGAACAGTTGACAGACTGACAGAGGCAGGTGAAGAACATATCTGCACATAGAACAGTTGACAGACTGACAGAGGCAGGTGAAGAATATATCTGCACATGGAACAGTTGACAGACTGACAGAGGCAGGTGAAGAACATATCTGGACATAGAACAGTTGACAGACAGACTGACAGAGGCAGGTGAAGAATATATCTGGACATGGAACAGTTGACAGACTGACAGAGGCAGGTGAAGAACATATCTGGACATGGAACAGTTGACAGACTGACAGAGGCAGGTGAAGAATATATCTGGACATGGAACAGTTGACAGACTGACAGAGGCAGGTGAAGAACATATCTGGACATAGAACAGTTGACAGACTGACAGAGGCAGGTGAAGAATATATCTGCACATGGAACAGTTGACAGACTGACAGAGGCAGGTGAAGAACATATCTGGACATGGAACAGTTGACAGACTGACAGAGGCAGGTGAAGAACATATCTGCACATAGAACAGTTGACAGACTGACAGAGGCAGGTGAAGAACATATCTGGACATGGAACAGTTGACAGACTGACAGAGGCAGGTGAAGAATATATCTGCACATAGAACAGTTGACAGACTGACAGAGGCAGGTGAAGAATATATCTGCACATGGAACAGTTGACAGACTGACAGAGGCAGGTGAAGACTACCTGAGCCTGATCATGGGTTCCATCTGCATCAGGGCAGATTTGGGTTTCAAAAATGAACCTGGACTCCCAGGTTGACCCAGCCTAAAATTGGTACCAAGAGAAGTGTCTTGGGAAGTAAAGGCGGCTGGTGTAATACTGAGCTCATCACTCACAGCGAGTGCCGACGGGTCTATACAAATGTGGGTCTAGCACCGTATGTCCAATGTGCCTTAAAGCATGTGAAAGGCTCCTTGAGGTAGAGGCCATGATGTGAGCAAGAGTCGTTGAGTTACTGGCCATGATGTGACCAAGAGTCCTTGAGTTACTGGCCATGATGTGACCAAGAGTCCTTGAGTTACTGGCCATGATGTGACCAAGAGTCCTTGAGGTAGAGGCCATGATGTGACCAAGAGTCCTTGAGTTACTGGTCATGATGTGACCAAGAGTCCTTGAGTTACTGGTCATGATGTGACCAAGAGTCCTTGAGTTACTGGTCATGATGTGACCAAGAGTCCTTGAGTTACTGGCCATGATGTGACCAAGAGTCCTTGAGTTACTGGTCATGATGTGACCAAGAGTCGTTGAGTTACTGGCCATGATGTGACCAAGAGTCGTTGAGTTACTGGCCATGATGTGACCAAGAGTCGTTGAGTTACTGGCCATGATGTGACCAAGAGTCCTTGAGGTAGAGGCCATGATGTGACCAAGAGTCCTTGAGTTACTGGCCATGATGTGACCAAGAGTCGTTGAGTTACTGGCCATGATGTGACCAAGAGTCCTTGAGTTACTGGTCATGATGTGACCAAGAGTCATCGAGTTACTGGCCATGATGTGACCAAGAGTCGTTGAGTTACTGGCCATGATGTGACCAAGAGTCCTTGAGGTAGAGGCCATGATGTGACCAAGAGTCCTTGAGTTACTGGCCATGATGTGACCAAGAGTCCTTGAGTTACTGGCCATGATGTGACCAAGAGTCCTTGAGTTACTGGTCATGATGTGACCAAGAGTCCTTGAGTTACTGGTCATGATGTGACCAAGAGTCGTTGAGTTACTGGCCATGATGTGACCAAGAGTCGTTGAGTTACTGGCCATGATGTGACCAAGAGTCCTTGAGTTACTGGCCATGATGTGACCAAGAGTCCTTGAGTTACTGGCCATGATGTGACCAAGAGTCCTTGAGGTACTGGCCATGATGTGACCAAGAGTCCTTGAGTTACTGGCCATGATGTGACCAAGAGTCCTTGAGTTACTGGCCATGATGTGACCAAGAGTCCTTGAGTTACTGGCCATGATGTGACCAAGAGTCCTTGAGTTACTGGCCATGATGTGACCAAGAGTCGTTGAGTTACTGGCCATGATGTGACCAAGAGTCCTTGAGTTACTGGCCATGATGTGACCAAGAGTCCTTAAGTTACTGGCCATGATGTGACCAAGAGTCCTTGAGTTACTGGCCATGATGTGACCAAGAGTCCTTGAGGTACAGGCCATGATGTGACCAAGAGTCCTTGAGTTACTGGTCATGATGTGACCAAGAGTCCTTGAGTTACTGGCCATGATGTGATCAAGAGTCCTTGAGTTACTGGCCATGATGTGACCAAGAGTCCTTGAGTTACTGGCCATGATGTGACCAAGAGGTTGGGAGGCAGGAGAAGATAACTCTAATATCATATCAATGTATTGCTGAACTTATCTTCTCCAAGGTTTCATTTCTCACACATTCTACATATGACAGGCTACCTAAACTAAACAGACAAAAGTGCTCATCAAATCCTAGATATAAGAAAAGAAATATCACTATCTTTGATTCTATCTCATCCAATCAAGCAGTCTTCCTTAATGACAGAAGACCTATCACCCAAGGTCTACTGTTGCCAAAGGAACACCTTCAAATAATACAATTCTGCCGCCGACACTCAATCAAAAACGACAGTGGTGGTCCAATGGATTTCACAAACCATGAAAGCTGAAAGCTAGCCAAATACGACATCAGACAACCTCAACAGCAACACTACACCTCAAATAATTAACTTTAAACAATGGTCAAACACCACTGTGGGATGCTGTGACTTAACCAACAGAATCCACCACCAAATTACCAGATGCCCTACCTGCAGCACCTTGAAGACACCACCATATTTTGACTACACACACACACCACTGCCACATTTGATCACACCTATATCACCTCAAACTGTCACATAACACAACCCCTAGAGTCTGTGAACATGGTAGTTTGCCATTAAAGTCTGTGAACATAGTAGTTTGCCATTCAATCCCCACTACTGATAGAAAATTTTCCCGATTAGATATGATCAACACGACTTCATGGCATGGACCTCACAAGACATTTCTCAACAGACATAAAAGGCCTACTGGTCTCATACTGACCTCACAAGACATTTCTCAACAGACATAAAAGGCCTACTGGTCTCATACTGACCTCACAAGACATTTCTCAACAGACATAAAAGGCCTACTGGTCTCATACTGACCTCACAAGACATTTCTCAACAGACATAAAAGGCCTACTGGTCTCATACTAACCTCACAAGACATTTCTCAACAGACATAAAAGGCCTACTGGTCTCATACTGACCTCACAAGACATTTCTCAACAGACATAAAAGGCCTACTGGTCTCATACTGACCTCACAAGACATTTTTCAACAGACATAAAAAGCCTACTGGTCTCATACTGACCTCACAAGACATTTCTCAACAGACATAAAAGGCCTACTGGTCTCATACTGACCTCACAAGACATTTCTCAACAGACATAAAAGGCCTACTGGTCTCATACTGACCTCACAAGACATTTCTCTACAGACATAAAAAGCCTACTGGTCTCATACTGACCTCACAAGACATTTCTCAACAGACATAAAAGGCCTACTGGTCTCATACTGACCTCACAAGACATTTCTCAACAGACATAAAAGGCCTGCTGGTCTCATACTGACCATATCGCCTTCTGTGAGGTCATAAAATAACACTATCTCCAGCACATCTAAATGGCATGTCAATGGAGTACAACCACCACCACCACCATCACTATTACTACAACCACCACCACCATCATTATTACTACAAATACTAATTCTGTTACTAATAATATCCTCTCTGTCATATATTTCAACAGGCTCACAGAAGAATAATGTAAAATCAAACAACATAAAGTTACGCAGAATGTTTCTCCAGAAACTGGAGGAGCAATGATGGCTGACATGGTGTCTATGCTTACCTTAATAGTCTGCAAGTGGCGGCACAAGAGAAACAGGTAAACAAAATTGCTCAGATAAAGATAATATTGTTTGTGGTCAGAGTTATTTAATGTCAACACACTTACACAATGAAGGCAGGCATTTATACCATAACAGATTAACGTGTTGTATAACTCAGGGGCTTCAATAAAAACTGTTTTTGTAATAGAAATCCAAAATATTGTGTCATTGTCATGTAAGCTGGGGACATTGTTTCTATGGTTGTCCAGAGTGTCCCGTAGATGGTATCATGGACATATGAGCCACATGACATAACAGTACACGTATAAGATGCCACCCTGTTAGTGACAAGCATAAAGAGGAACAGCACTCAGGATTACTTTTTTTTTTTAAATCAGAAAAGGGTGAAACCGATAGAAATTCATTGGTGAACTTCATTCATCATATCTGTTGGAGTAGAAATAAACTAAGCATGTATAGCAAAGAGTTTTATTTATTGTAGCTGAAATAAACCTAACATGTACAACAAAGAGTTCTATCTAGTGTAGCTGAAACAAAACCAGCATTACAAACTATTTTACGGACTATAAGACGCTACAGACTATAAGACGCACCTTAATTTTTAAGCAATTTTTAAAAAAAAATAACATTTTTACCATTTTTATTTTAATTTCGATAAGACGCACCTGAATTTTGGAGGCAATTTTTTGAAGAAAAAAGTGCGTCTTATACTCCGTAAAATATGGTATTTACTTGAGTTGATATAACCCAGCATGCACAACAAGGAATTGTATCTGCCAGATTAGAAATAAACCAAGCATATACAACAAGGAATTTTATCTATTGAAGTAGAAATTAAACTAACCTAAGCATGTACAAAACATAACCAATCCTCAAAGACACCATCTAATTTATAAAAAAAACTGATACAAACAATAATTTATGTTTTTTCAAACAAGCTGTTATCATACTATCAAAAACAAAAAATACTGATAATAAAATACTTACATTGCATTTGGCATAAGACATCGAAGATGTGTGGGAGATTTGGGAGGTGAAATTGGCACAGGGAATGTGAAGTTAACAGTCAAAGTGTTATCACTGCTGTCAGGAATTGCTTCCACTGAATGGAAAGTAAACTCTCTCTGTCCATTGGCGGCAATGAATTCTGGTCTTAAAAAAGAAGATGCCAAGGGCATTTCTGAGTCCAGGACATACAGATCTTCTGAGGAGATATCTGTGATGTAGTGAAGACTTTCCTGAGCTTTGTCAATCCGGAAAAATCTCTCTGCCGTTGTTGCTGTAATCAAATTTCATAATTATTTGTATTGTTGCTGTAATCGAATCTAAAAAGTAATTGTAATGTTGCTGTAATAATTTCTTCTTCTTTCGTTTGATGTTGCTGTAATCAAAGCACATAAGTATTTGTATTGTTGTAATAACATTTCATAAGTATTTGTATTGTTGCTGTAACCAAATTTCGTAAGTATTTGTACTGTTGCTGCAGAAACCTGCTGTTGAACACAGAATTTAGCAAAAATTATCTTTACCCCTAGAAGTATGATGACTATCACATAAATTTACACAGTAAAACTATGATAAAAAGATAACTTAGAGACTGCCTTGGTTTATAGAGTATAACTTTCATTGCACACTCTTACAACTCCTTAAGTGCTTCAGTTACCACCAACATGGAGGTTCTGAAGCTAATGCATGGACTCCGTAGGACTAGTGAGGATGTAAATACTTATACATCAGAACTATGCATACTGTAAATATTCCTGTGTGGGTAGGTTTGAATAATTTGTTAAACATTTAATCTGGGCAGTGGCCTAATCTTCATAGATTATAACCCAGAGGCTTATACATTTAACTAGATAAGAAGAGGCAACACTAAACTCACCATACATTACAATAACGCAATAGTACACATAAATGTACAAACAAGCAACACAGAGCTAAATGTATGTGCGCAAACAAGCAACACTGGACTAAGCTTGTATGTATGATCAAACAACAGTGGACTAAACTTGTATGTATGAACTAACAACAATGGACTAAACTTGTATGTGTGAACAAACAACACTGGACTAAACTTGTATGTATAAACAAAAACCACTGGATTAAACGTGTATGTATGAACAAACAACACTGGACTAAACTTGCATAGGCAACACTGAAGTAAACATACATGTACAGCCCGGCAACAGTAACCTAAAGATTCGTGTACAACTCGGTCACACTGAACTAAAGATTCATGTACAACTCAGTCACACTGAACTAAAGATGCTTACGCAAACATAACACTAGAATAAACACGTATGGAAAATAAGACAAGAAACAACAATTCCTGTAATGAACATCATTTAGCCATTCATAGAATACTATTTTCTGCAATGGGTCGGTGATGTGTAGGACCATCACATTTTGTTGGCCTCATGCACAGAGGTCATTCTGTTCCTCACTTAGCAGATGATAAGCCCATGTGTCGAACCATTATCTGACCATACTGATGACATTATCAGCATAACATCCTACGATCACACTAATGTGCCACGCCCACTAAACATACAATACTGCCAACCATATAGTTACATGTCCAACACTTGCCACTGAAAAAAGGAAAAACTGCTAGTCTCTGCATGTTTAGAATACACACTCTATGGTAGAGAACAACTATAGACCACATACACATGTGCTGGTGGCAGCCACACAAAAGCAAATGGAGCTGCCACTCTAGTTATGAACAACAAAATCAATAAACATATAGATGACCCTCTACTTGTGAACTCTAGCAGTTAGCTTAACTGGACATCATGGCCAGAGTTTGAGATTCTTATCAAACTGACAATTGATTGCTGACCACATACTGTTGGACTGCTCTGTATTCTAGGGCCAACAAGAATGCATTTAACTGACACCAAAAACAAGTAAGAAAACCTGATAGCAGCCTGGAGGACTTGCAATGAAGTATGATATTTAATGGTAGCACTCATGTCGACATGTGAGAATCTAAGGAGATGAAGAAGAAAACAGACAGACTTTGAGCACAGGTGTTTGCTACTAACTCTGAAAGTGCTCGCTATGAATCTAATTAAGGACAATATTATCAAAAGACCTTAACTATGACATGTGCTTTGCTGATCTCTGGCTAGTGGATCACATACCTTCTTCTCAGACAAGGTGTGCACATTAACAATCTCTCAGCAGCTGGCAATTGCACAGAGCAGGCTGAACAGCCAATCCCTTGGCAAAATGCCAAAGTCAGGAAACTTGTCAAAAATAGTATATATGCGGTTTCTAGTAGACACACACTGGGATATTCTTTAATGCTAAGGTGGTTGAGCACTGAGTCAAGATTCTCGTGAAGTAAGAAACTGGAGCATCAGTTTCACAGTGCAATGAAGAAGATCTAAGCAAATTAGGAAACCATTCCTATTGTACTAACTTATGTTCAGTAAATAAAGACGTTATGGGTTTTCTTCTTCTGCATTTTATCCCCCAATGGTGCATAGGCCTTAACCAACTAACTACAAGGCCCTTTCATCCTTTGTTATCTCCTGCACAGTTCTCCATTCTCCACTCCATATTATTCATCTGTCTCCAATGGTTTAGGACAGCAATTTTTTCAGACCTCTGAAGGTCGTTACTGGAGTTAAAGAGTTTCTGCTCTGTACAACACTTTCTGTAGGCGCTAGCTGCTCTATGCAACACTTTCTGTAGGTGCTAGCTGCTCTATACAACACTTTCTGTAAGGCACTAGCTGCTCTATACAACACTTTCTGTAGGCACTAGCTGCTCTATACAACACTTTCTGTAGGCACTAGCTGCTCTATACAACACTTTCTGTAGGCACTAGCTGCTCTATACAACACTTTCTGTAGGCACTAGCTGCTCTATACAACACTTTCTGCAGGCGCTAGCTGCTCTGCAAGAGAGACTGAGCAATATGGTAAAAAACCCATTGTAATGAAGTTGACCCTCTTGTTTTTAACTCCAGAGCTATAGATACCTGGGCTGCATCCTCACACAAGATTGGAACCACTTTCTGAGTTGTTGCTTGATACATTCAGTGCAGGGAGTGCTACCTATGATATTTATGATCTCATAATTTCTCATTGTTTATATTTCTTTTATCTTCTCATTGTTTATATTTCTTTTATCTCATGTAATAATAGTTGTGTCCTCTATCATCTCACATGCACACACACCCCCCCCCCCACCTCCCCTCACCAACACACAAGATGACCTACATTAATGCCATGCACAAACCAACAACAGTGACTTACAGTCGAGAAAGCACCACTGGGATGACAATCTGATGGTGCTGACTCCCTCGCTGGTATCATTCTGAAAATGCTGGGAGATAAAGAGTCAATCATCCTGTCATCATGGATGTCAGTTAGAACACTAATAAATGCAAGTTGCTATGGTTAAGTCTACACCATGGTTTGTCTTTCTTGAAGGGATTCCCAACTGTCATGCCACAGAACATCACAATGGTTGTAAGTAAAGTCAAGGACCTTTTGATACACCTTTATGTGCACTGGGCATATCGTGTTAGTCCCTTACTTTTACAGACCAGCTGGCAATCTGTGAGTGATGTGCTGAATACCATGCTACCCAGGACCAGGTGGCACTCTGTGAGTGATGTGCTGAATACCATGCTACCCAGGACCAGGTGGCACTGTGTGAGTGATGTGTTGAATACCATGCTACCCAGGACCAGGTGGCACTGTGTGAGTGATGTGTTGAATACCATGCTACCCAGGACCAGGTGGCACTGTGTGAGTGATGTGTTGAATACCATGCTACCCAGGACCAGGTGGCACTGTGTGAGTGATGTGTTGAATACCATGCTACCCAGGACCAGGTGGCACCGTGTGAGTGATGCGTTGAATACCATGCTACCCAGGACCAGGTGGCACCGTGTGAGTGATGTGTTGAATACCATGCTACCCAGGACCAGGTGGCACTCTGTGAGTACCTGTGAGTTCCTGTACTCTCCAAGCCACTGTGCGGTTTCATATGGCCAGAATATTTCATTTTCTGAGACATGCTGCAGTAAATTAGGCAGCTTTCTTTGATGTTCAGACCTTGTAGAATGTCAAGTTTTTCTTCTCCTTGGTCCACATTATTCTAAGAATTTTTCTACAACATTTAAGCACAAGAAATTGTGTCTGTGTGTCTGTGAAATGGTCCATGAGTCACATCTATTTGCTATATCAAAATGTTAATTTAACTTGTGTTGTGCCATAGGTTCTCAATACTGTTTAACGTCTGCATTGGAAAGGTCAGTCTACATCTACAGTCTACATATTGCTCGCTGGACTTTAGGCGGCCTGGTGTGCCTTGCCAGTGAGAAGACCTGATCATTCGGGTCCACATCGATTGACAGATGTCAGTCACGGCGATCGGGCAAATCTTGAGCTACAGCCTACGATGGGTGACATAATGTTCTGTCATGATAATTTGGCCGTGTCCAGCGTGTGCCGTGTGGTCTAGTGGTTACAAACACGCTTCACACGCCAGTGATTCGGGGTTTGTTTCTGGGTCCAGTCATGGATATGCACTACTGACGAGCTCAAATGAGAGCGAAACTCGAGTCTAGTGCTTCCACATTGACGTGGATAGGCCTTAGGTTCATACCAGAATACGATCAACGCTGCCAGTAGTGGGTTGTGCTAAATATTTAAATCTAAAATCCCGAAACAACCAAATAAATCAGTCTACATCTGTCGTATTTGGGACAATCCCCAATGTTATTGATTAGGGAGCCAAAGTATTCAAAGTCTGTGACATTCTCAATTTGTTCACTGTTGATTGTAATCTTTGGCATTCATGTAAGTGTGAATATGCACATTATTATTATTTTTATTTTAAGTTCAGAAAAAGATTTTGATTGCTAATGTTAGAGTGGCTGGACATACAGAGTGAGGTACCAGTCATACAAAATAGATATGATAGGCTTACTGAGTGGGATGGACAGAACACATAAGAAAGACTAGAGTGGTCAGATTTACAGAGTCAGGACTTGTTGCATGGACAGAAGAAAGATCTGCTAGACTTACAGAGTTTGGTACAGGTTATATAGACAGAAGATCTGCTATACTTACAGATTTTGGTACAGGTTATATAGACAGAAGATCTGCTAGACTTACAGAGTTTGGTACAGGTTATATAGACAGAAGATCTGCTAGACTTACAGAGTTTGGTACAGGTTATATAGACAGAATAAAGATCTGCTAGACTTACAGAGTTTGGTACAGGTTATATAGACAGAAGATCTGCTAGTCGTACAGAGTTTGGTACAGGTTATATAGACAGAAGATCTGCTAGACTTACAGAGTTTGGTACAGGTTATATAGACAGAAGATCTGTTAGTCTTACAGAGTTTGGTACAGGTTATATAGACAGAAGATCTGCTAGACTTGAGTTTGGTACAGGTTATATAGACAGAAGATCTGCTAGACTTACAGAGTTTGGTACAGGTTATATAGACAGAAGATCTGCTAGACTTACAGAGTTTGGTACAGGTTATATAGACAGAAGATCTGCTAGACTTACAGAGTGAGGTATAAATTATATGGACGGATGATCTGTAAGACTTACTTAGTATAGTACAAGTTACAGGGACAGTAGATCTGCTTGGCGTAAGAGAGAGGTAAAGATTACATGACAGGAGAAAGATCTGGTAGACCGACAGAGTGAGGTACAAATTACATAGACAGAAGAAAGATCTGGTAGAGTTACAGAGTGAGCTACAAGTTACATGATAACAAGAAAGATCTGATTGACTTACATAATTCATTTTGTTGATTTCTTCTCTCACTTGCTCGAGATCAGCATTGTTGTCTACGACAATGATGCCTAGTGGCACAGCTGCAAACATGCAAAAATACTTTAAACATTGACCAGTGTCAAGATAATCATTATACTCCAGTTATTTCTGCATCATGACAAAATTGATTACCTCCCAACTTGAAGTGAATGACATATAAAGGTGTACAAGATGACAATCATCGTGTCACTAAAGGGCAGGATGATCATAACTATCACATGACTGATGGGACAGAGTGATGATAATTATCATATCATTAATGGGATAGGGTGATGATAATTATCACATCAATAATGAAACAGAGTGATGATAATTATCACATCACTAAGGGAAAGGGTGATGATAATTATCACATCACTAAGGGAAAGGGTGATGATAATTATCACATCACTAAGGGAAAGGGTGATAATAATTATCACATCACTAAGGGAAAGGGTGATGATAATTATCACACACATCACTAAGGGTAGGGTGATGATAATTATCACATCACTAAGGGATAGGTTGATGATAATTATCACATCACTAAGGGAAAGGGTGATAATAATTATCACATCACTAAGGGGACAGGGTAAAGGTAATGGTTATTGATTAAAAGGACGATGATAATGATAATTAGAGAAAGATGACTAAAATGATGCCACTAATGGGATAGGGTGATTATTAGGAGTATGTCACTAACAAGACAAAACAATAATAATGCTACCAAAATAAGAAGATGGTTATACTGATTTATGTCACTAAAGCAACAGAATGATAATAATGATTACTCCACTAAAACAGAAGGATAATCACAATAATTATGTCACTAATGGAAGAGGATGAACATAGTGACTCAACCACTCACAAGACAGGATGAACATAATGACTATGCCATTCACAAGACAGGATGATCATAATGACTATGCCACTCATAAGACAGGATGATCATAATGACCTCTCACAAGACAGGATGAACATAATGACTATGCCACTCACAAGACAGGATGATCATAATGACCTCTCACAAGACAGGATGAATATAATGACTATGCCATTCACAAGACAGGATGAACATAATGACCTCTCACAAGACAGGATGAACATAATGACTATGCCATTCAGAAGACAGGATGAACATAATGACTATGCCATTCACAAGACAGGATGATCATAATGACTATGCCACTCATAAGACAGGATGATCATAATGACCTCTCACAAGACAGGATGAACATAATGACTATGCCACTCACAAGACAGGATGAACATAATGACCTCTCACAAGACAGGATGAACATAATGACTATGCCACTCACAAGACAGGATGATCATAATGACTATGCCATTCACAAGACAGGATGAACATAATGACCTCTCACAAGACAGGATGAACATAATGACTATGCCACTCACAAGACAGGATGATCATAATGACTATGCCATTCACAAGACAGGATGAACATAATGACCTCTCACAAGACAGGATGAACATAATGACTATGCCACTCACAAGACAGGATGATCATAATGACTATGCCACTCACAAGACAGGATGATCATAATGACTATGCCACTCACAAGACAGGATGATCATAATGACTATGCCATTCACAAGACAGGATGAACATAATGACTATGCCACTCACAAGACAGGATGAACATAATGACCTCTCTCAAGACAAGATGAACATAATGACTATGCCACTCACAAGACAGGATGAACGTAATGACTATGCCATTCACAAGACAGGATGAACATAATGACCTCTCACAAGACAGGATGAACATAATGACTATGCCACTCATAAGACAGGATGAAAGTAATGACTATGCCACTCACAAGACAGGATGAACATAATGACTATGCCACTCATAAGACAGGATGATCATAATGACCTCTCACAAGACAGGATGAACATAATGACTATGCCACTCACAAGACAGGATGATCATAATGACCTCTCACAAGACAGAATGAACATAATGACTATGCCACTCACAAGACAGGATGATCATAATGACTATGCCATTCACAAGACAGGATGAACATAATGACCTCTCACAAGACAGGATGAACGTAATGACTATGCCACTCACAAGACAGGATGATCATAATGACTATGCCATTCACAAGACAGGATGAACATAATGACCTCTCACAAGACAGGATGAACATAATGACCTCTCACAAGACAGGATGAACATAATGACTATGCCACTCACAAGACAGGATGAACATAATGACCTCTCACAAGACAGGATGAACATAATGACTATGCCATTCACAAGACAGGATGAACATAATGACCTCTCACAAGACAGGATGAACATAATGACTATGCCACTCACAAGACAGGATGATCATAATGACTATGCCACTCACAAGACAGGATCAACATAATGACCTCTCACAAGACAGGATGAACATAATGACTATGCCACTCACAAGACAGGATGAACATAATGACTATGCCACTCATAAGACAGGATGATCATAATGACCTCTCACAAGACAGGATGAACATAATGACTATGCCACTCACAAGACAGGATGATCATAATGACTATGCCATTCACAAGACAGGATGAACATAATTACCTCTCACAAGACAGGATGAACATAATGACTATGCCACTCACAAGACAGGATGAACATGACCTCTCACAATACAGGATGAACATAATGACCTCTCACAAGACAGGATGAACATAATGACCTCTCACAAGACAGGATGAACATAATGACCTCTCACAAGACAGGATGAACATAATGACTATGCCACTCACAAGACAGGATGAACATAATGACCTCTCACAAGACAGGATGAACATAATGACTATGCCACTCACAAGACAGGATGAACATAATGACCTCTCACAATACAGGATGAACATAATGACCTCTCACAAGACAGGATGAACATAATGACCTCTCACAAGACAGGATGAACATAATGACCTCTCACAAGACAGGATGAACATAATGACTATGCCACTCACAAGACAGGATGAACATAATGACCTCTCACAAGACAGGATGAACATAATGACTATGCCACTCACAAGACAGGATGATCATAATGACTATGCCACTCACAAGACAGGATGATCATAATGACTATGCCACTCACAAGACAGGATGATCATAATGACTATGCCACTCACAAGACAGGATGAACATAATGACCTCTCACAAGACAGGATGAACATAATGACTATGCCACTCACAAGACAGGATGAACATAATGACTATGCCACTCACAAGACAGGATGAACATAATGACTATGCCACTCACAAGACAGGATGGACATAATGACTATGCCACTCACAAGACAGGATGATCATAATGACTATGCAACTCACAAGACAGGATGATTATAATGACTATGCCACTCACAAGACAGGATGAACATAATGACCTCTCACAAGACAGGATGAACATAATGACTATGCCATTCACAAGACAGGATGAACATAATGACCTCTCACAAGACAGGATGAACATAATGACTATGCCACTCACAAGACAGGATGATCATAATGACTATGCCACTCACAAGACAGGATGATCATAATGACTATGCCATTCACAAGACAGGATGAACATAATGACTATGCCATTCACAAGACAGGATGAACGTAATGACTATGCCACTCACAAGACAGGATGATCATAATGACCTCCCACAAGACAGGATGATCATAATGACTATGCCACTCACAAGACAGGATGATCATAATGACCTCCCACAAGACAGGATGATCATAATGACTATGCCACTCACAAGACAGGATGATCATAATGACTATGCCATTCACAAGACAGGATGAACATAATGACCTCTCACAAGACAGGATGAACATAATGAGTATGCCGCTCACAAGACAGGATGAACGTAATGACTATGCCACTCACAAGACAGGATGATGATAATGATCACATCACTAAAAGAGATTAATGATCATAATGATTATGTTACAAAAGGAAGAGTATTTATAATAACTACCATTAAACAAACATGATGATGATGATTATTATGTCACTGACAGGGCAGGATGATGATAATGATTACTCTACTTACAGGACAGGATTATGATAATCAACACATGACAACATAAAGAGGATGCTGATAATGATTGTGCATTTAAAAGGGATAGGATTATAAATACCATTTTTCTGTTTCATCTATTTCGTCCTTCTTTCCACCCTTTCTCACTTTTCTGTCGGTATCTGCTTATCTTTTGTGTTCAGTTATCCCTTTCACTCTCTCCTCCCATACCTGTTTCTTCATCAATGTTTTGCTTTTGTGTTCATGTGTATATCTGTGTATGCCCTTTCCATTCCATGATTTATTTAAAGCTGTTTAATTTTATCCATTTCAACCTTATTTTCCTACAGAGGCTTTCTATGGAGAAGGATTCACATATCAGATATATACTTTGTTTGTTGTTTTAAAATGTATTATCTTGCATTTGTTGGATTGTGCTAATGAAGGATTATAACTGTTGCAACATACATTCTGTCACTTGTGACTGTCTTCTTGTGAAGCCCACCCTTTTCACTTTCCAATTTTCTTAATTTATTCACCGTATTTTTACTGGTTTAACGTAGTTCAATCCATCTGATTTAAAGGTTGATGATGACGTTAATGACCAAGTCACTATGAAAACCGGACAATGGTAATGATCATGGCCTTGGAGAGCCAGGAACATGAAAATGATTTTGCTTATTATGGAAGAAAATGATGATGATGATGGTATGAAATAATGGTAATAAAGGGCTATAAAAGTTTACAGTTAGGATCTAATACAATGGTTATTTAATGCATTACAGATGTTTCACATTGAGACATCATAATCGTTTAGCAACAATGATGCCATCATCATAAACTCCTTCAATATAGTCTGCTCCTCTTACAGAAGGCAACAAACACACAAACTAAATAACTTCTATGTCCTAATCTTTTTTTTTTTTCAGACTGGAAATACTGTAACACAATGTGTGTTGTTGACAATTTGATAGACACAAAGATGTACTGTGGATAAATGTAAAATGTGTTGGTATGTAAGTTTGTATATGAGTGGTGCATCAATCTCTTTAGGAAACTACAGTGCTGTTGAGTGCACTAAAGACATATGCTTCTATAAAAAAAACAACACTGAATTGATTTACCAATGAAAAATTTAGAATGTGACAAGATGAGACAAGACTAGAAACAATGACTTTAGGAAGCAAGGAGGTATAATGTCAGCAATGAACTAGCCATGTGTGTCACATGGTTAGGTCATGCAGCAAAACATTCAAACAGCAAACCATAGTGATATTTAGCTACAGCAGAACAGAGCGATAGGCATCCCTTACAGGTGATGTAATGGATGAATAGAAGAGGCAATGAACATCTCTTTGTATGTAGCCCACACAAAGGCATTATACAGAAAGCTCTTCCTAATCTGCATCATCTGATGCTGGAAGACTTAACAAGAGGGAAAGAAGGGAAGACATGCAGACTGTGGCCTGACAGGCATCATGTTACAGAGTCCATCTTGATGTAGCTTGGTTGTCAGCCTTCAGTCCATGCAGTAGTAGTTGTGTGCTTTATTTCATGCCAAATGTTTCATTGATTTAACTTCCAGTAAATGTTTAATGACAAGTGTTTGCTTTACCTGGATATGGGTATATGTTTCATGCCATGTATTTAATTTACCTGGATGTGGGTATATGTTTCATGCCATGTATTTAATTTACCTGGATATGGGTATATGTTTCATGCCATGTATTTAATTTACCTGGATGTGGGTGTATGTTTCATGCCATGTATTTAATTTACCTGGATGTGGGTATATGTTTCATGCCATGTATTTAATTTACCTGGATGTGGGTATATGTTTCATGCCAAGCGTGTGATTTGCCAGGATGTGAGTATAAGCTTCAAGAAGAATGTACAACAATGATAATCAAGCCGTCAAGTAAAAGTTGGCAGGCAGAGCTAAAACTTAAATAGCCCACGACCATCAAACTTACAAGCTTTGCGCAGTTTATCCTTGTCAAAATGGAGGGACTCATAATCAGTCATCCCAATGCGGCTCACCTGGATTCTCAAACGCTCTGGCACGGATGAAGGAGGACTGAAAAAAGCAAAATCAGGACTATTTATGGAGTTTTACAGGTGACTCCTGACCCTTGTTCTTTCTGAGCAATAAGGCATACCAAGGACATTTGGGATGCATTTCAGAAGTAAAAATATCACTGATATATTGCATTGAACAGAACTAGATAAAGCTAAACACATGTTACTGTATATTAACCCTAATCTATTCTCTAACCAATAAAACGCTTCCTCCTCCTCTATTTTAACCTATCTTTACAAGTTTCATAAAAGTTTAGAATGCTAAGGGAGTCTCCATGGTGAAGTGGTCAAACCATCTGCTTCAAGCTCCGAAGGTTGTGGGTTCAATTCTGGGCTACGTCTTTCGGTTCACAGATGTAATGTTTCTTGGAGATTTCTGGGGGTCATCGCTGGAGCTATGGAGTTCATGCTTTGTGTGATGCTTTTGGCAGGCCACCCTGCAGAAAGAGACCAAGCTATATGGGATAAAAACTGGGGCAATGAAGTTGATCCTCTCGACTTTTAAGCACTTGATGGGTGATGTGGTCAATATTATACCTACTGAAATGAAAAATAAGTAGCATAATTTCATCAGATGGAAGAGTCGGTGCTGGTTTAGAAACCAGATCCAGCAAATCAAGTCAGATCATTGGGGAGGTATCACAAATATCCCTGAATACAAACAAAAACTAGAAATGAAAAAGAAAATTACTCATAAAGAGACACTGCCCATTGTTAAGGGATTTTATGAAGTGAAAAATGGAGGGGAACCATGCAAGAGGAAGACAATGTAAATTATGAGTAGACATCATCAATAGATGGACTGGCAGAAGTCTGTATGAGTGCAACATGAAGATGCAGGACAGAGGGTGATGAAGACTCATGACTGCCAAACTTTGATGATGAGATGGCACTTGATGATGACGACTGTTCAAGACAATTGACTTTCCCACCACATGCTATCCCTGCCAGACCTGAACATTAACAACAAAGGGAAAACAAGAAACACTGTAGTAGTTATGACTGGCCTACAAATGTTGCTTAATATAACAATGAGAAACAAGTTGTCATAACTCCAGTGGTTGACTCCATGAAAAAACACTGCAAGTAAAATGGTTTGACCACTTCTTGTGACCACCATCAGACAATGCTGCACAGAAAGCAGTATCTTTCACATATAGCAAGGGACAAAGCAAATGGCAACCTCTGAAAATGACCGATCAATGGCATAAGGAAGGCAATAAAAACCATGGTGTGTAAGAAGCATTATTGAGCTCATTGGTGAATACCCTTCAAATACTTATGTTGAGGAGGAGGAGGAGGAGGAGGAGGAAGAGGAAGAGGAGGAGGAGGAGAATAAGAAGATGAAGAAGAAGAAGAAGAAGAAGAAGAAGAAGAAGAAGAAGAAGAAGAAGAAGAAGAAGAAGAAGAAGAAGAAGAAGAAGAAGAAGAAGAAGAAGAAGAAGAAGGAACAAGAGGAATACAAAGAAGAGGTTATACAGATACTTACTCATTAAGAATAGGCACAGAACCACGACGTTTTGGCTTCACGATCATGTTGGCCTGATTACGGAATGTAATGTTGACGTGTGACGGGCGCAGCCTACACGGCTCCCCGTCCACTTGCATAGGCATGGACTTGTAGGTGGTCAGCCGGACCTCCCGACATTGCATCAGCCTCTCCCCATGTCCCCCTACGTACAGCGTTGCCTGCAGACGTTGAGAAGAGTTTCTGTACGTCAGACATCATACAACAAGGTTCATGAACAAACGTTGAGGAGAGTTTCTGTACATCAGACATCATACAACAAGGTTCTTGAACAAACGTTGAGGAGAGTTTCTGTACATCAGACATCATACAACAAGGTTCATGAACAAACGTTGAGGAGAGTTTCTGTACATCAGACATCATACAACAAGGTTCATGAACAAACGTTGAGGAGAGTTTCTGTACGTCAGACATCATACAACAAGGTTCATGAACAAACGCTGAGGAGAGTTTCTGTACGTCAGACATCATACAACAAGGTTCATGAACAAACGTTGAGGAGAGTTTCTGTACGTCAGACATCATACAACAAGGTTCATGAACAAACGTTGAGGAGAGTTTCTGTACAACAGACATCATACAACAAGGTTCATGAACAAACGTTGAGGTGAGTTTCTGTACGTCAGACATCATACAACAAGGTTCATGAACAAACGCTGAGGAGAGTTTCTGTACGTCAGACATCATACAACAAGGTTCATGAACAAACGTTGAGGAGAGTTTCTGTACGTCAGACATCATACAACAAGGTTCATGAACAAACGTTGAGGAGAGTTTCTGTACATCAGACATCATACAACAAGGTTCATGAACAAATGTTGAGGAGAGTTTCTGTACGTCAGACATCATACAACAAGGTTCATGAACAAACGTTGAGGAGAGTTTCTGTACGTCAGACATCATACAACAAGGTTCATGAACAAACGTTGAGGAGAGTTTCTGTACGTCAGACATCATACAACAAGGTTCATGAACAAACGTTGAGGAGAGTTTCTGTACGTCAGACATCATACAACAAGGTTCATGAACAAAAGTTGAGGAGAGTTTCTGTACGTCAGACATCATACAACAAGGTTCATGAACAAACGTTGAGGAGAGTTTCTGTACGTCAGACATCATACAACAAG
The DNA here is from genome assembly GCA_963921405.1 of Cepaea hortensis. Classification (NCBI taxonomy): domain Eukaryota; kingdom Metazoa; phylum Mollusca; class Gastropoda; order Stylommatophora; family Helicidae; genus Cepaea; species Cepaea hortensis. The sequence continues at coordinate 55,899,003 of OY992886.1, forward strand.
GTTCATGAACAAACGTTGAGGAGAGTTTCTGTACATCAGACATCATACAACAAGGTTCATGAACAAATGTTGAGGAGAGTTTCTGTACGTCAGACATCATACAACAAGGTTCATGAACAAATGTTGAGGAAAGTTTCTGTACGTCAGACATCATACAACAAGGTTCATGAACAAATGTTGAGGAGAGTTTCTGTACGTCAGACATCATACAACAAGGTTCATGAACAAATGTTGAGGAGAGTTTCTGTACGTCAGACATCATACAACAAGGTTCATGAACAAATGTTGAGGAGAGTTTCTGTACGTCAGACATCATACAACAAGGTTCATGAACAAATGTTGAGGAGAGTTTCTGTACGTCAGACATCATACAACAAGGTTCATGAACAAATGTTGAGGAGAGTTTCTGTACATCAGACATCATACAACAAGGTTCATGAACAAAACATGGACAATGGGGCTGGCTGTGGTGAAGTGGTCAAGCCACATGCCTCATGCACTAAAGCTTGTGCGTTCATTTTCAAACACTGTCATTCAACTAACGAGTGCAATTTATTTCTGAAACCCCTTGGGGGGTCATCACTGTGGCTGTGGAGTTCGTGCTTTGTGCATCACTTTCGGTTAGCCACACTACGGAAAGCAGACATAACTATATGGGACAGAACCTAGTGCAACTAAGTCGATTCTCTTGCCTGTAATTGCTGAAACATATGGTGAATCACTGTGGTACAGTAACAAGGGCATTTACTGGCTAAACAAGTGGTGTGGGCTCAGTCCCCAGTTATGCATATATTCTGGGGACAACTCAGTCTAGTAAAATAAACACCAAAGCTGGGAAGGAAACACTCAGTAAGAGAGCTGACCATTCTCTCTGTCTTATGTTGTTCTGTTGCTGCTATGTACATGTTGTCAATGTGCCATTACAATCCATCTTCTGTATGTGCTATGAGAGTTTTGATCGTTGGCCAAGCGGAGATTGTTATACCTTCTGTTTTCATTACTTTCGGCTACATTATGTATTTGATCTATGGTGGTTGCTGGGATAGAACACATCACTGTCAAGCTCCAGAGAGCACACAGATCTTTTCAGACCCCAGCATTTGTTCTCACCAGTCTGACTAGGGAGTTGCAGTAACATAGTGACTAGGCGCTCACCTGAGGGCTTTGTGGTCATGGATTCGATCCACTATGGGGCGGATTCAATCCATTATGGGGCACATTTGATCCACGCAGGGGCAGATTTGAATTTAAAAAATAACACTGACTTTGACTCCCAGGTCAACCCAGTGGGTACCAGAAAATATCGTGGGAAGTAAAGGCAACTGGTATGATGCTGACCGCATCAGCCACTGAGTGCAGATTGGTCTATACAAATATGGGGCTAGCACGATTACTCAATGCACCTTCAGACATGGACAAGGGTCCTTTATGTTTACTTGACATTGACTGGCTGTTACCATGTAGGCATGTGAATACATTCATCAAAGATCATACTTTTAGGGATCATTTCTAAAGGTTGTCTTGCCGAGACGTCGAATAAACGTGGGCGGCACAAAAACCACGATGACGACCTTACGTCACTCCCTCTGAGCGTGAAGCGGGTTGTAGGTTCCACCATGGCTCTTTTGGTGGATCCAACGCCTTTGAGGATCGTTCCTCTCCTCCATTTGTGGGGAGTAGGAGGAGGGAGTGACAATCTGAGTGGTTTTCACTTTAAAGGGAGTCTCTGTGGCGAAGTGGTCAAGCCGTTTGACTCGTGCTCCGAAGGTTGTGGGTTCGATTCCGGGCCGCACCCTTCAGTTTACGAGTTAAATGTTTCGGAGACTCCTGTGGGTCGTCGCTAAAAGCTACAGAGTTCGTGCTTTGTGTGACGCTTTCCGCGCTGCGGAAAGAGACTGAGCCATATGGGATAAAACCCGGTGCGATGAAGTCGACCTTGTCGACTTTTAAGCGACTTTTTTTTTTATACATTAATCAAATGCTGGCTGTTACCATGTAGGCATGTGAATACATTCATCAAATACTGGCTGTTACCATGTAGGCATGTGGATACATTAATCAGATACTGGCTGTTACCATGTAGGCATGTGGATACATTCATCTCATACCGACTGGTCTCAGGGAATTATCTCATGATCAAAATGGCGCACTTTAATAAAATGAAAAATATAATATTTTTTCATGGAATGGAATTTGAATAAAACACAGCTGTGCGAATGTAGTGAAACGGATTACAATTACATATGCTAAATAAGAGACGTAGACCAGAGTGAACTGTCACACTTCAGTTTTCAGTGAGGCAAGGTTTGTGATAGCCTAAAATAATCAATACAGTGACTATTATTCAGTAAATTTCAACAGCCTTCGCTGTATTTCTCGTGGCATAATGATAGAACAATATAATAAAACTCCTACCAGTGATGAGTAGGTGAACCCTATAACCTCTAAGTTGCCATCATCGTGGGTCTGGGGTTCAAATCCCACTGCGTTTGGATTCCCCCAAGGTAATGTACCACTGGCGTATCTGATGAATACAGAATGTTCAATGAGTAATGCTTAGAAAATATAGACATGGCACACTGTTAAAAACAATACAGGTTACTGACACAGATCTGGAGCGCATCATCAATCACAGACTGCAGTGGTACATTGAAAGTAAAAACATACTTGTGCCACAGCAGGCTGGATTTAGGCAGTGCTGCTCTACGGAAGATCAGACAACCTACCTCTCTCAAGAAATTGAGGATGCATTCGAAGAGAAGAAGCTGGTGCTTGAGGCATGGATAGATCTGAAGAAAGCTTTTGACAAAGTTTGGAAAGAAGGTTTGATGAAGAAATTGAGAAACTGCAAAGCCGATGGTTGAATGTACAAATGGGTGAAAGCATACTTGCACAACAGAAGAGCCCGAGTACAGATAGACGGACTAAAGAGCAAGAAAGTACTGCTGCGTCACGGTGTTCCCCAGGGCGGAGTCTTGTCCCCCACACTTTTTCTAATTTTCATCAATGATCTTGTTGCTAATCTACCACATAGAATTAAATCGGCAATGTAAGCCGATGACCTGGTTCTATGGAGCACAAATTAACATGCATCAGTGGCCACCAGATTGCTACAAAGAGCTGTAGATACATTTGTTGCATGGGCAAATAGATGGTGTGTCAGCATAAACACTGACAAGTGCAGCACCACTCTATTTACCCTCTCTCCAAAACAAAAGGCAGGGATCATCCAGATAAATGGAACACCCTTAAGAGAAGATAAAGAACCAACATATCTTGGAGTAACACTTGATGGCAGGCTGACATGGAGAAAGCACATCAACAAAACAGTAGCAAAAGCCAGAAGGAAAATAGCCATCCTGAGAAAGCTAAGTGGAACCACATGGAGAGCCAGTGGTAAAATACTTAGCAAAGTTTATCAACAGAGCATACGACCACACCAGGAATACGGGTCAACTGCGTGGTGTTCGGCATCAAAAACCACACTACAAGAGCTGGACAAGGTGCAAAATCAAGCACTTAGAGTCACCACAGGAGGGATGAGATCAACTCCTATAGTGGAAATGGAGAAGATGGGGAGGACACAAGCACTGAGAGAGTGCAGAGATACGAAAACGTTAATACACGCAGAAAAGTTACTCAGCTTGCCAGGTCACCCCATGAAGAACAGATTCGAAAATTTAGCTATGGGGCAGTTGAAAAGAAGTAGTTTCATCCACCAGACCAAACGACTCTTCAGAGAAACCATCGATCTTCCCACAGTTGGAATCCCCCTAACAACTATTCCAGAGCAAACTCCATGGAAAGATGAACATAGACTATCATTACAAATCCAGACAAAAGTAGGAGGAATATTTGACAAAGAAGAACAGAACAGTGTGCAGCACAGAACAGCCACTCTCAGCTTCCTTGATGAAGAATACCCACAGGACCTCTGGATCCGAGTCTACACAGATGGGTCAGCACAAAATGCTGTTCGAAATGGAGGAGCGGGAGTGTACATAGAATACCCAAATAATACTAGGGACACAGCCAGAGTACCGACAGGAAAGTACTGCCATAACTATGATGCTGAAATTGAGGCAATCAAGATAGCAACAGAGAAATCACTAAATACCAGCAATGGTACACAACCTGTGGTGCTATTGACAGATGCAAAATCAGTACTCGAGGAGCTCCTGTCTGGGAAATTGCCAGTGCTAAGGACACTACTTTCTGAACTTAGCAGACAGCATAAAGTCCCATACAGTGGATACCATCCCACTGTGGAGTACCCGGAAACGACAGAGATGATCAATTGGCTAAGGAAGGAGCCAAAGAAGAACAGCCTGATGTGCCCGTTACATACCACCAAAAGAAAAGAATGATCAGATCTGTCAGAAAGCCACCAAAACCTGCTCAAGATGACTATCACATTATGGACAGACCAGAACAAGTGATTATTCTGCGCCTCAGAACAGGACACAATAGATTACGCAACCACATGTATGCAAAATTCAAGATTGGTGAAACGGCCATGTGCACATGTGGATTGGCGTAGCAGACAGCAGAGCACATACTCCAAGACTTCTCAAATACAACATATCTAGGCAAACCTTCTGGCCTAGAGAGACGACAGTGGAAGATAAACTCTATGGACCTCTGTGTGAACTAAAAAAGACAGTTAAATTCATACAAGAGACAACATTGCAGTTATAAACATATTTCAGGTGAACGAAAGACGAAGAAAGACAACAAACTGGAATACACTGCAACAGCTGGTGAAATAATGAGGGAATACACTGTAACAGACAGTGAAATAATGAGGGAGCAACAGGCAGTGAAATAATCAGGGAATACACTGAAACAGTTAGTGAACTAATGAGGGTTTACTGCACATTCAGTGAAGTAATGAGGGAATACACTGCAACAGTTAGTGAAATAATGATGGGGAGGGGGAATGGAAAAAGAAACAGTATTGATAAAAGAAGCTGCTAGATTGTCATTATATCATAGATATACAGCTGTATCATTAACAACACTGGAGAATAAGGGTTGTGAAAAGATATGCCTACACACATTAACATGATTCTTGAAGAAGACATATTCTTCAATGAAATTGTGATTATGGTTTGTATGTGGTCTTGATCTCAAACAAGAAAGTGACTATATTACAAAAGTTCACTGACTGCACCATTATATATGCACATGTGTGCAGGTGAATTCTGGTTTCTCCATCTCACAACCTGACTTTGCATTTCTAGTCTCTTTCCCAGCACAAGGGATCACAGGGCTGATTTGTTAACTCTCATTTCTGAACAATCAACATGGTTGGTAAATTATTAGGGACATTCATTTGAAACCTGTTCCAATGGCTTTATTACAAAAGCATGAAAGAAACATTAACAGGTGTGGTAGAACTAAACAAAGCATTCATTTTGAATGGGTTGGTCAGAAGAAGTCGCTGAAGGCATTCAGGCAAGCATCCCATTGCTTAGGTAGGCGGCGAATGCCGTCTGCAAAAATGGATTGTGGTTGCTCACTGAAACAAGTGTTTACCGTGTTCATTACGTCTGCATCTGTGTGAAATTGTTGCCCCTTGAGAGCTTTTATTAGAGGTCCGAACAAATGAAAATCACATGGTGACAAATCAGGACTATAAGCTGGATGTTGCAGAATTTCCCACTTCTTTCTTGCTAAGGCTTCCTGCACAATCTTTGCGACATGCGGTCGAGCATTATTGTGCAACAAAATAACACCACGAGAAAGCATGCCGGGTCGTTTATTCTTGATGGCTTTTTGCAGCTTGTCTAGTGTTTGCAAGTAGTGGGTAGAGTTGATGCTGACACCAGGTTCTTTAAAGTCGGCCAACAATAGCCCTTCATGGTAAAAAAATGCGCTCAGCATAACCTTACCAGCGGAAATTTTTTGGCTTTTGATGATCCAGCATACTTCCATTGCATGCTCTCTCTTTTGCTGCTCAACTCAAAGTGGTGACACCATGATTCATCGTCTGCCACTATGCAGAAGAGAAATGTATCACCCTCTACTCTGTAACACAGCAAGTGGTTCAAACACCATCCCATGCATTCCTTTTTTTTGGTGGTCGGTCAACATCCGTGGTACCCACTGTGAACACACCTTCCGATATTGCAGTTTCTTACGAATGACCTTTTTAATTGTCCCAATTGACACATAAAATTCTTTCGCTAGCGAATGCATGCTTCAAAAATGGTTCATCTGTCCGGCTGCATCAATTTTGGCGATGGTTGTTTCTGTTGCAACAATATGCACTTGACCCAGCCGTCGAAGATCTGTCGTGAACTGACGTTCTTTCTGAAACATTCGTGCCCAGTCTGTCACTGTTATCTTTGACACACATTTGTTACCGTACGCTGCCTGCATTCTTTGATGAATGTCCACTGGTCGACATCCTTCAAATGAAAGAAATTGAATCACCGCTCTTTGAGCTTCTTTGGACCAACCCGGCCATTTTCTCAACGATCAGAAACTGAACCTATGCATCAAGGGACGATAAGCATATGCTCTTTTATTCATTGGTCAGTACTATCACATGATCATGTTTAATGTACGCATTTACGCACGGTGCGGCACGAACGGATTTCAAATTAATGCCCCTTATATATAAACTTGATCTGTAGAGGTTGTGCATCCATGCTGAGATTCATGAGCATCACCTACAAGGAATGGAACAAAAAGATGAGGGCAGAATGGCAGAAGATGATGCAAGAGACATGCTGAGAAATGTAAAACAAAGTTAGAACAAGTCAGCAAAAATCATCTACACATATTAAACTGGAATTGCCAGAGTGAGCGACTGAGATCCTGGAGAAACTGATCCACAGTGCTGATGTGATCATGGTCTCCTAACATGAATGTACTCACTATGTGCTATTTATGTTTGTGTCTCTGCTAAATGATTAATTTGAAACGATTCTGTCCCCTTTACTGTTTGACTTCATATCTGCATAGCTTACATGGGCGACAAACAGACAAACAGCTAATGTAAGCATATTCAAATACCTTGGAATGTTGAGAATAAGCAGGCAGTGCAACTTCATATCTTGAATTTTCTGAGTTAAATCAGTCCCATCACACTGTAAGTAAAAGAAGCACAAATGAAAGAAGTCTCAATGACATTGATTCACAGAAACATGAGTTGTTTGATGTTAGAAGAAACAACCCTACTCCATGTGTGACATTATGCACACTCAACATCTGGAAAGTGATGTAGTTTTACTTTAGGGATCAGTGGCATATAAATTTTACATGGAGGGAACTGTTTTAATCTGTCTATGTGAATTACAGGAAATTACCACATTTATCTTTGAAATTCAATCCTTTAAACACAATTGGTAATGCCTTGTTCGGGGAAGATTGGCCACCTATTTCACCCTGCTCTCAAGCCTACAACATGTGATGACACTGTCACATCACAGACTATAGCAGGAAACTGCTCTGGCACAAATTAAAATAGACATTTCTTTTCTGCATGATCATCAGCTTTCAGTAAATCTTTCAGACTGATTATTATGGTCGCATCATATCCCTGGAAATGAAACTGATATGTAACAGCTCTACAAACTGTTAAAACTGGTTGAACATCTTGTCAGAATAAAGTCCAACCAGCTGCTACTTTGTGCTTGCATGTGTAGAAGTTCTGCCTACAGAATAAAGCCCAACCAGCTGCTACTTTGTGCTTACATGTGTAGAAGTTCTGCCTACAGAATAAAGTCCAACCAGCTGCTACTTTGTGCTTGCATGTGTAGGAGTTCTGCCTACAGAATAAAGCCCAACCAGCTACTACTTTGTGCTTGCATGTGTAGAAGTTCTGCCTACAGAATAAAGCCCAACCAGCCACTACTTTGTGCTTGCATGTGTAGAAGTTCTGCCTACAGAATAAAGCCCAACCAGCCGCTACTTTGTGCTTGCATGTGTAGAAGTTCTGCCTACAGAATAAAGCCCAACCAGCCACTACTTTGTACTTGCATGTGTAGAAGTTCTGCCTGCAGAGCTAGAGGGAGACTAATAGTCAATCCACATGATCCACTTGACTTCAAATAGAAACATTTCATCAGCAAATCTGGACCAAAGTCATTGTACATATGGAAATAGATAAAAGTCAGGCAGACAAACTGAGCATGTCAAACCAGATTCTAATAGCATGATATATAATGCCACCTTTTGAGAGTACCGCTATTGTTTAAGCACACTGCATCAGCTTTAAGCCTTTATCTCTTTACTTGAACCATGAGGACTTTTGTAATGTTGCTAAGCAATTTCAATCTCCAAGTTAGAAAACTTCACTGTGCTATTTAAGCTAGAAGGTGATTTCAGGCCGTGCTATTTATGGGATAAAGTGATTACAACAAAACATGTGCCTCATATTTCATAAGGTGTTTTATTTCAGCTTTGTCGGTGTCAAATGACATTACAGCCACATTTACCTGAGATACTTTTCCTCATTTAACAGTCTCCAGTATCAGTAAGTTAGCTGGATAAAGTGGCAGTAAATACATATACAATTTACCATGTAGTTGATAATATGACCAACATAAATGTCACTCTAGAAGGGAGAACTGAACATCATGTAATAGATGCTGCAGACAGCTCTGGCATTTCTGTGTAAGGAATCCATCATGTGAACATACTAGAGATGAGAGATGTGAATCTAATGATGTCAAGGATTGTGAAAACAGTCACATTTCTGTAGAGAATATCATGTGCACATTCTAGAGATAAGAGAGGTGAATCTGACAATGTCGAGGATTATGAAAGCAGTCACATTTCTGTAGAGAATATCATGTGCAAACAAGTAAGTCAGTAAACTAAAGGACCTTTTTATATACCTCAAGGTGCATCGGGTACAAGGTGCTAGACCTATATTTGTATAGACCAATCAGAACTCAGTAAGAGATAAGGTCAGTATCACACAGGCCACTTTTATTTCCTGAGACATTTCTTGGTAGCCATTTATAGGCCAGGTCAACCTGGGCGGCCAGGTCAGTTAACAGAAAATCCACCCTGATGTGGATTTGAATCCATGACCACGAGGTCAACAGGTGAGTTTCTAGACACTATGCTACTGTAGCTCCCAGACATTCCATGACCACAAGACCAGCAGGTCAGTTTCTAGACATTATGCTACTGTATCCCCCAGACATTCCATGACCACGAGGCCAGCAGGTCAGTTTATAGACACTATGCTACTGTATCCCCCAGACATTCCATGACCACAAGGCCAGCAGGTCAGTTTCTAGACATTATGCTACTGTAGCCCCTGGACATTCTATGACCATGAGGTCAGCAGGTCAGTCTCTAGACGCTATTTCACTGTAGCTTCCAGACATTCCATGACCACGAGGTCAGCAAGTGAGTTTCTAGATAGATTCCATGACCACGAGTTCAGCAAGTGAATTTCTAGATAGATTCCATGACCACGAGGTCAGCAAGTGAGTTTCTAGATAGATTCCATGACCACGAGGTCAGCAAGTGAATTTCTAGATAGATTCCATGACCATGAGGTCAGCAGGTCAGTTTCTAGACACTATGCTACTGTAGCTCCCAGATATTCATAGACAATGAGAATTATAACTCCATAAGAAAAGTGCTATTATTGCTACAACAAATAAACCACATAATATTATCTATTGTCTAGCTAAAGGTGTATGATGTCTCTTTGGCTAATCCACACCTGCCATTAAACATGGAGGTGGTGAATGCCTGAGCTGCCTTCCATGATTGGATGTGTTGCCTTGGTTGTGCCGTATCTGAGTTAACTATGTCCATAATGTTTTTTATCCATCATTTTCTGGGTCTTCCCGTGGTTCTATGTCTAAATCTTCTTTTAGTTATATGCTCATATCAGTAGTTGATGAGGTTTCATTCTCATTAGATGTACAAAACAATTTATTTGTTGTTGTTCAATAAATTGAGTTTTATGCCTACTATATTCAAGTAAGACTGGAAGAGATTACAAAATGTTCAAAGAAATGAAGTTATTGACAAGAAATGTTCAACATCAATTAAATGTTCTCTGTGACAAGATGGGAAATACCTTAACAGAATCTACACAAATTCTAGAAAGATGGCAGGAGTACTACAGTGGAATGTATGATATGAGTGTCAGTGAGGATATGAATGAGATACATGAGCCAATGACAGCAGAGACAGAACCTGAACCCTCATTAGATGAATCTGCATGCGCAATAAAGAACCTGAAGAAAGGTAAATCACCTGGATGTGATGAGATACCAGCAGAACTAATTAAAGCGGGAGGAGAAGAAAGCATACAAATCTATCACGCATTATGTAAAAAGATATGGAAATATGGTGTATGGCCAAAAGATTGGAAGAGAACTATCTTCATTCCAATACAAAAAAGGGTAACCTGAAATTATGCACCAACTATAGAACTGTTGCCCTGATCAGTCATGCAAGTAAAATTCTACTAAAAATCATAATGGGAAGACTTTGTAAGAAAATGGAAGAAGAAATTAACGTGGTTCAAGCTGGATTTAGACAAGGAAGAGGAACAAGATATCACATTCTCAAGATGCGTTTAATAATAGAGAAGTGCAGAGAATTTAATGTAAACCTATTCTCATGTTTTGACTTCCGGTTGCTAACATGGCGGTTAGGCATTGAACCGTTAAGGCCTGTGGCGTGTTATGCTTGCAGCTACGGTTTGCAATCGCATTTTTCTCATGTTGGACTGGTAGTACATGGTTCCATCGCCCTGCTACTGATTGAGTGCGTGGGCAACATAGTGAGCTGTGAAATTCGTGGGGAATGCTTTTACATCTGTCCTGTACAGTGACCTGCATGTTCGGAACAATGGCTACCGGCTGTTGCTGAATTGATTGAGTTGCCTTTTCGATCCACAAGTGCATTTTTCAGGAGACTCCCGGGAGTTGACGCTGAAGCTGCGGAGTTCGTGCTTTATGCGACACTTTTGGTGGGTCGCCCTGCGGTAAGACTGAGCCATGTGAGAAAACCCGGGTCAATGAGGTCTTTCTGGTAACTGCCGAGTCCATCTACGATGAACTGTGGTTTTTGTGGATTAATTTTGTGTTGGCATTCTGGCGGCGGCATTATGCACAGTGTACCTGTGCGGGCTGTTGGATTGCCGAGACTCTTGTCTATTTCACTTTTCACATTGGATAGTGGAGTGCATTTTGTGTGATATTCACTGGCACAGGAACGGAGCATAATGGGGACGACCCGTTGCCGTGAAGTTGGAACCTCGACTAACTAACTAATTAACTAACTATTCTCATGTTTTGTGGATTATTCAAAGGCATTTGACTGTGTACAACATCAGAAACTTTGGGAAATCACAAGGAATATGGGCTTTCCATCATATGTAATACAACTCATAAGAATGCTCTATCTAGACCAACAAGCAGTGGTTAGAATAGATGGCGAGACATCCAATTGGTTTGACATCAAGCAAGGAGTCCGTCAGGGATGTGTGCTGTCCCCCTATTTGTATAACCTGTACGTCAAAAATGTAATAAGATATGTAAGAGATGATATAAACAGGGAGCTATATGATGCCCTAAATATCGGTGGTCATGAAATACCAGAGATTCGGTATGCTGATGATACAGTATTGCTATCCACAACACAGAATGGTATAGAAAACCTAATAGCCTCAACCCAATTGAATAGTGAAAATCACAACTTATATCTTAACATAGCAAAAACAAAGATAATGCATACAGATAAAACTACTATGGAGAAAGAAATATATGTTAATGAGGAAAAATTGGAGGTGGTGGAAAATTTTGAATATTTTGGGTCATTGATTACCAACAATGGTGATATTATGAAAGAAATTAAACGATGACTACCAATTGCTCTTCAAAGACTAAAGCAACTTAATAAATTATAGAGTGGGACAGACAGAACTACAAAAATTAGATTCTTAAGAGCATGCATCTTTCCAATTGCAACATACGCCTGTGAGACCTGGACACTTACTAAACAAGCTGAAAAGCGCATAAATGCCTTTGAATATAAATGTTATAGACGGGTTCTAAGAATATCTTGGGTAAAGAAAAGAACAAATGCATCCATACTTCAAGAGCTGAATATTGAAGAAGGTTGGCTATTAAAGACGATCAAAAAAAAAAATTGAAATACTTTGGTCACTTGAAACGTCACGAAAGTTTGGAGAGAACAATAAGGGAGGGGTATATGCATGGGAAGAGAGGAAGAGGAAGGACAAAGAGAATATGGGTGCAGGATGTGGCGGATGATCTCCAGATGGGTGTATCGGACGTGGGACATATTGCTTATGATCGAGAGGTTTTCCGGAAGGTTGTTATGGGAGCGAGGTTCTGCAAAGGACATGCTACTGAATAAATTAATATTCAAGTTGTTGTCATTTCACATTCTATTTTTTCTGGCCACAAATCTCAAGCAATTGTTGTTGAGTCAGATACAAATGACAGTGTTAATTTTGTGTACTAGGAAGACAGTGGCATTATCATATTGGATGACAGAGATGTGTGAAGAGAAAGTAAACGGGTGTGAACTAACCTCTAGCTTGATATGCTCTGCAAAACCTTTCCAGCTTCGTTTAAGTAGGTCCCTTCCACCTGCCTGATGTCAATAACAAATAAAGAAAACTGTTATTTATAACATATACACACCAGACCAAACTTGGTCATTTGGTGAACAAACACAGTATTAACTGTACAGGCATTCCTCACTGTATAACATAGTGTTATTTAAAACATACACACACCAGACCAAACTTGGTCATTTGGTGAATAAACACAGTATTAACTGTACATGCATTCCTCACTGCATAACAGTGTTGATTAATTACAGGCCGTATTAAATCTATTGTGACAGTCTCTTTGTTCCCTTGTGACATGTTACAAATAATATTGTAGCAAATTTTCCATCAGATGTTCAAATTGATTGCAAAACCAATAATTTAGCTTCAAAGACTCTTCTAATTCTTGCTAACATTCCTGGTCGTCCTAGCCCACTTAGTTAAATGTATTGACACAAGGATAAAAATAACAGACCTATACATGAATTGAATATGGCCAGACAAACGATAGAAGATTTATAAAGCCTATTATAACATTTAGTTTTCAATTCGTCTTTACTAAACAAGTCTCATCTGATAATGTACATGAATAAAAGGTTACAGATCTTTTGTACCTGAAGCTATCACTGAATTAAAAATTTAAGGCATACAATTGCAACCATTTTTTAAACAAATAAGTAAATATGTGCTACAAAAATCCAAATATATATGTGACATTTATGTTCACATTTGTAAATCTCCAGTGAAATGATTTGAACTCTTCCATTATTTAAACACTAAACATATATGTATTTATATGTTATTCACATGTTGGTAAACTTGCAAATGAATTGATAAGTCTGTCCTTTGAATATTAATTCCCAGCTAATGAAGTCAATTCACGATGCTAAAATTAAACTTGCCATGTCTCGAGACATATTGTTCTATACCATTACGGCCATGAAATAATAAAGACACTAATGGTGAAATGGTCTGATAATCAATACATGTTTATGCTGATGCACATGGAAGATTCCCAGTAGAATATCAATTTAAATGACTGAACAAAAGACAGTGAAAGAAACTGAAATGGAAGAATTAGCACACATACACACAGACAATTTTAACAATATACAGAAAAACCAAGATTCTGAGAAGTCAATGTATGGAAATGGCCGCATACAGCAACATGACAACAGAGAGAGAGAGAGAGATAGATAGATAGAGAGAGACAGAGAGAGAGGGAGGGAGAGAGGCAGACAAACAGAGAGAGATGAGATAGAGAGAGAGAGAGAGAGAGAGAGAGAGAGAGAGAGAGAGAGAGAGAGAGAGAGAGACAGAGAGAGAGAGAGAGAGAGAGAGAGAGAGAGAGAGAGAGAGAGAGAGAGAGAGAGATCTAATGTAATCAACATAAAGAAGTGAAACAGGGTTTTATAAAATACAACTCCAGGCCCCATGAGAACCATGGCTTTAATTATTAAGCCTCTTAAAACAGCCTGATCCATGTAATATGATAACGTTCTAATTTCACAAAAATGTTATTTGCCACTATTGAGACTGGGTGAGAAGCGGTAGTGTCGCAGCTAGCAAGTTTGCTTACCAACACAATGGACATGTGTTCAAATCTGTTCTTTTTCTGATGACCTGGACCCAAAGGTCAACCAAGTCTAAAATTGGTACCAGGAAACTTAGTGGAGAGTAAAGGCGGTCGGCACGATACTGACATCACCCAGTGTGGGTCCACTGGTGTAGATATATGGGGAAAACATTATTACTGGATATGAAGGGATCAATACAAGAACTGACAGTCTGACCTTATCTTCCTTATACCCAGTACACCTCACTGTGTGGAAGGGGATCTTTTACTTGGGTTTTACTTCCTGAAACTGGACACTGACAGTGCAACTGTCACACCTCATGGTAGAAAGGGATCTTTTACTTGGGTTTACTGGACACTGACAGTGCAACTGTCACACCTCATGGTAGAAAGGGATCTTTTACTTGGGTTTACTGGACACTGACAGTGCAACTGTCACACCTCATGGTTGAAAGGGATCTGTTACTTGGGTTTACTGGACACTGACAGTGCAACTGTCACACCTCATGGTAGAAAGGGATCTTTTACTTGGGTTTACTGGACACTGACAGTGCAACTGTCACACCTCATGGTAGAAAGGGATCTTTTACTTGGGTTTACTGGACACTGACAGTGCAACTGTCACACCTCATGGTAGAAAGGGATCTTTTACTTGGGTTTACTGGACACTGACAGTGCAACTGTCACACCTCATGGTAGAAAGGGATCTTTTACTTGGGTTTACTGGACACTGACAGTGCAACTGTCACACCTCATGGTAGAAGGGACACTGACAGTGCAAAGGTCACAGGTCATGGTAGAAAGGGACACTGACAGTGCAGCTGTCACACCTCATGGTAGAAGGGACACTGACAGTGCAAAGGTCACAGGTCATGGTAGAAGGGACACTGACAGAGCAGCTGTCACACCTCACGGTAGAAGGGGATCTTTTACTTGGGTTTTACTTCTTGAAACTGGACACTGACAGCACAGCTGTCTCACTTCATGGAAGAAGGAACACTGACAGTGCAACTGTCATACCTTACGGTAGAAGGGACACTGACAATGCAACTGTCACACCTCATGGTAGAAGGGACACTGACAGTGCAAAGGTCACAGGTCATGGTAGAAGGGACACTGACAGTGCAAAGGTCACACCTCATAGTAGAAGGGACACTGACAGTGCTAAGGTCACACCTCATGGTAGAAGGGACACTGACAGTGCAAAGGTCACAAGTCACGTAGAAGGGACACTGACAGTGCAAAGGTCACACCTCATGGTAGAAGAGACACTGACAGTGCAAAGGTCAGAGGTCATGGTAGAAGGGACACTGACAGTGCAAAGGTCACAGGTCATGGTAGAAGGGACACTGACAGTACAAAGGTCACAGGTCATCTGTCAACTCACTTCACTGGGAGGTCAACACTGTTGAATGGATAAGAGCACATGCTCTTAAACTTCCGGTGCGCTGATGCTGAGGTAGTGGGTTCAACCCCTCTGCTAGTCAGCTGTACTAAAATGTTGACTTCTCGTCCTCAACTTGGGGGCGTAACTTCTCAATCACAAGCAAGATGTCCCGCGTCTGATACACCCATCTGGACATCATCCACAACATCCTGCACCCATCTTCTCTTTGGCCTTCCTCTTCATCTAATAACCCCTCCATTATTTTTCTCTCCAAACTTTTGTGATGTTTCAAGTGACCAAAATATTTCAATTTTCTTTGTTTAATAGCCAACCTTCTTCAATATTCAGCTGTTGAAGTATGGATGCATTTGTTCTTTTCTTTACCCAAGATATTCTTAGAACCCGTCTATAACATTTATATTCAAAGGTATTTAAGCGCTGTTCAGCTTGTTTAGTAAGTGTCCAGGTCTCACAGGCATATGTAAAGAATATGCAACTTTTAAATAAAAACAATCCACACACAAAAATCAGTCCAGTGCACTCCCCAGTAGTGGCAACTACTAGAAGTAGTATTACTGTATGGACTCGCTTGAGTTAAAAGCGAGTGAAAACACACACATCCACCCACCCAGACAACTCATTTTACTCCATAAAACTCATCATTTGTTGACATACATACCTACTACCTTTCTGCACAAAACTATTTTCATATACAAATAATAACATTTTCCAACGATGTTGCATCCTGTCTTATCAAGTGATTACATTTTCTGAGCATGCATTGTTCCATTTGTAAACAGCAATGTTAAAAAGTGCCGGTCTCCTTGGTCTAGGAGTTACACGACTTTCTCCGTAATCCCATATACTCTCGTGAGTAACGTGACGTGCACGAGAATTGTTAGCGGTTCTTTCCTCGTTGGTAAATTACGGGGTATGTGAGTTGGTTGCTCAAAAAGCAATGGCAAACTACTGAGCGTAATCTTGCCAAGAAATCAACAATCAGCTGAAAGATGCTGATGTTGACAGCGATGTCCTGTAAAGGATTTGCGAACAAACAGAAAATTTTTTAAAGGACTGATACTAATACAGTACACCATTTAGCAAGGCAGGAAATGTGTGAGACAGATACCCAAACTCAATGGCCACGTGCTCCTCTCATACTAACACAATGCAGAATTGAGCCAGATAAATAATGTTCACCAGTGAGAATTCTCCTACTCACCCCTGCATAGAACATTTTGTTTCTGAACCTGCTGCTGAATTTCTCAGGGTTGGCCTCTGTAAGAAAATCATGAAAGTGGTATTTAAGAACCGTAAGCTTACGTAAGTAGTCAATCAATCAATCAATCAATCATGTGCCATGCCGGAAAGCGTAGGAGGCCATGACTCGCCATTTCACTCGATCACCAGAGTCGTGGATCAGCTCAGTGTTCCTGTCTCGTCCATGCCATGTGGCCAAGCCATCCAGGTATTTTCCTCTCGGTCTTCCTCTTGGTCTGTTCCCTTCGATCTTGCCAGTTGTCACCAAGTTCTCCAATCCATTTCTTCTCATAAAATGTCCAAAAAGTTTTGACTGTCTACGTCTAATTTCTCTAATCAATTTACGAGTTTCATTTGTCTCCTGTAGTACTTGGTCATTGGTTTTTCTATCTGTCCATGGTATTCTTTGCATTTTCCTCAGAAACCACATTTCCGCAGCCATCAAATGTTTTTCAGCTTAACTGCACATTGTCCAAGTTTTACATCCATACAAATGAACTGGCTCTATGTATCCCCTCAACACTCTTTTTCTTGTTTCAATTAACATCTTTTTATTGGTCAGAATGTTTTTCATCTTGCTAAAGGCTACTTTCGCGACAGCAGGCAGAAGATCTCTTTCGAGAGACAATGGTTGCAGTCATCTGGCCAGTATGGTCACTGCCATAGAGGAAAGCAATGGCAAACTACCTCTTTAAAAGTGCTAGACATTATGATTCGCCTAAAGACTGATCATCGCAAGACAAGGACAGAGACATTAAAATGTAAGTGGTATTGATTGTAAAAATGACTGACATAGTCCCATAGCAGATAGTGCTGCTGAGATGTGAAGTGACAGGCCATCACATACTTTAGGCTGACATAGTCCCATTGCAGATATTGCTGTTGAGATGTGAAGTGACAGGCCATCACATACTTTAGGCTGACATAGTCCCATAGCAGATAGTGCTGCTGAGATGTGAAGTGACAGACCATCACATACTTTAGGCTGACATAGTCCTAGAGCAGATAGTGCTGTTGAGATGTGAAGTGACAGACCATCACATACTTTAGGCTGACATAGTCCTAGAGCAGATAGTGCTGTTGAGATGTGAAGTGACAGGCCATCACATACTTTAGGCTGACATAGTCCCATTGCAGATATTGCTGTTGAGATGTGAAGTGACAGGCCATCACATACTTTAGGCTGACATAGTCCCATTGCAGATATTGCTGTTGAGATGTAAAGTGACAGGCCATCACATACTTTAGGCTGACATAGTCCCATAGCAGATAGTGCTGCTGAGATGTGAAGTGACAGACCATCACATACTTTAGGCTGACATAGTCCTAGAGCAGATATTGCTGTTGAGATGTGAAGTGACAGGCCATCACATACTTTAGGCTGACATAGTCCCATTGCAGATATTGCTGTTGAGATGTGAAGTGACAGGCCATCACATACTTTAGGCTGACATAGTCCCATAGCAGATAGTGCTGCTGAGATGTGAAGTGACAGACCATCACATACTTTAGGCTGACATAGTCCTAGAGCAGATAGTGCTGTTGAGATGTGAAGTGACAGACCATCACATACTTTAGGCTGACATAGTCCTAGAGCAGATAGTGCTGTTGAGATGTGAAGTGACAGGCCATCACATACTTTAGGCTGACATAGTCCCATTGCAGATATTGCTGTTGAGATGTGAAGTGACAGGCCATCACATACTTTAGGCTGACATAGTCCCATAGCAGATAGTGCTGCTGAGATGTGAAGTGACAGACCATCACATACTTTAGGCTGACAAAGTCCTAGAGCAGATAGTGCTGTTGAGATGTGAAGTGACAGGCCATAACATACTTTAGGCTGACATAGTCCCATTGCAGATATTGCTGTTGAGATGTGAAGTGACAGGCCATCACATACTTTAGGCTGACATAGTCCCATTGCAGATATTGCTGTTGAGATGTGAAGTGACAGGTGATCACGTACTTTAGGCTGACATAGTCCCATTGCAGATATTGCTCTTGAGATGTGAAGTGACAGGTGATCACGTACTTTAGGCTGACATAGTCCTAGAGCAGATAGTGCTGCTGAGATGTGAAGTGACAGGCCATCACATACTTTAGGCTGACATAGTCCCATTGCAGATATTGCTGTTGAGATGTGAAGTGACAGGCCATCACATACTTTAGGCTGACATAGTCCCATTGCAGATATTGCTGTTGAGATGTGAAGTGACAGACCATCACATACTTTAGGCTAACATAGTCCTAGAGCAGATAGTGCTGCTGAGATGTGAAGTGACAGGCCATCACATACTTTAGGCTGACATAGTCCTAGAGCAGATATTGCTGTTGAGATGTGAAGTGACAGGCCATCACATACTTTAGGCTGACATAGTCCCATAGCAGATAGTGCTGTTGAGATGTGAAGTGACAGGCCATCACATACTTTAGGCTGACATAGTCCCATAGCAGATAGTGCTGTTGAGATGTGAAGTGACAGGCCATCACATACTTTAGGCTGACATAGTCCTAGAGCAGATATTGCTGTTGAGATGTGAAGTGAAAGGTGATCACATACTTTAGGCTGACATAGTCCCATCGTATAACAGTAGACGGTACTACCTGGTTTCTGTTAGCGCCGAACGTTGGGCGGCGCTTACCAAACCCGACACCCCACATTGTGCCAACGGCTTCATGCGGAAGAGCGCAATTGGGAGGGTACAAGCCTTACCCTGGTGCGAGGAAATGCAAGCTAAAGACAAAATTGTCATGGCAGGGCAGACCAGGCCCTAAGCCTTGGTTGGCGACTGGTCTAGGATCGAAGCTCCGACAGGCGGACAGTTAGAGCATTGCTTTGCTGATCCGGCAGCTTCTCCAGCTTGTCTTGTTCCAGATGTAGGGGTGTTACCTTTCCTCTGGAGTGAACTAGGCAGGCCGAGAGAGGGATCATGCTGCATGGGCAACACATGATCTCTATATTTTAGCCCAGGCTTTGTGCTATGGAGAGGCAATAACTCCATCCCTGGTCTTAACTGGTCTCGGAATCAAAGCGAGAGGCAACTGTTACGGGTTATAAGTCCTTGTCAGTTGGCGTAGACATGGGGCGCCACGCGTTGCCTCTGACGGTGGGAGACACCTATAGGTGTCACTGATCAGCTACCGCCCGCCTCAAGCTGGGCAGCCCCCAGCCTATTGGGTGCTGATCCGCCACAGCCTGCCTGCTTCAATGGGTGCTTGGGGCTAGGACAAAATCTGAATCGCAGGCTGTAAAACCAATGCACCAGGTACAAACAAAAATATAAATAGAAACCTCAAGCTACGGCTTGCAACCTGGAACGTGAGAACCATGTGTCCAGGATTTTCCACTGACTTGACCAATATTGACGATGTGAGAAAAACGGCTGTGATTGATGCCGAACTCAATCGTCTTAACATTGATATTGCTGGCCTGCAGGAGACTCGCCTCGCTGAGGAAGGGTCACTCAGGGAAAACAACTACACCTTTTTCTGGAAGGGTAAAGGGCAGGCAGAAAAAAGGCAACACGGTGTGGGCTTTGCAGTGAAGAATTCACTACTGGGAATGATTGAAATTCCAGCAGGAGGAAATGAAAGACTATTATCCCTGCGCTTGGCAACCTCTTGTGGGTTTGCCACCATTATTACTGCATATGCACCGACACTCGATTCCTCTGATGATGTGAAGGATTTGTTCTATGAGGAGTTAGACTCTGTGGTCAAGGCAGTTCCAAAATCCGACTACATTTATATGCTCGGTGATTTCAATGCGCGTGTGGGCAAGGACTCGAGTTCATGGCCAGTGTGCCTTGGAAAATACAACATCGGCCGCATGAATGAAAATGGGCAAAGGCTGCTGGAGCATTGCACCAGTAATGACCTATGTATTACAAACTCTTTTTTTAAAACAAAAGAGATGCATAAGGTCACATGGAAACATCCAAGATCCGGCCATTGGCACCAGCTGGACTTCATCATCACACGGAGACAACATCTGAACCATATATCATTGACTCGTAGTTACCACAGTGCTGACTGTGATACGGATCATTCTTTGGTTGTTGCAAGGGTTAGACTGAGACCAAAGAGAATCTACACAGCTAAACACAAATCTAGCCCCAGGATTAATATTATTAACACTCATGATCCTGAAAAGTGCTTTCAGTTTCAACAGCAACTTGAAGACGCTTTCACTGATACACCAGAAAATTGTAAAGTAAATGATAAATGGAATAAACTTAAGGAAACTCTTTGTAAAACTGCCGTAAAGGTTTACGGCACTGTGGATCATAAGAGGCAGGACTGGTTTGCGGCCAACAGCGAGACTCTGCAGCCCTTGATTGATAAGAAGAAGAAAGCTCTCTTAAGAAACAAGGAAAGACCAACACGTAACACTCTGAGTGAGCTAAGGCAAGCTAGGAAGGATGTGCAAAAGGCTGCCAGGCAGTGTGCAAATGATTATTGGATCAAGTTATGTGAGTCCATTCAAATCGCAAGTGATAAGGGAGACATAAGAAGCATGTATGAAGGAATAAAGAAAGCCTGTGGTCCAGTGATCAAAAGAATTGCACCATTGAAAACCTTGACTGGAGAAGTCATCACTGATAAGAAACAGCAGATGGACAGATGGGTAGAGCACTATTTGGAGCTTTACTCAAGTGAGACCAAACTAGCGGATAATGCCCTCAACGCCATAGAGGCTCTACCAACTCTTGACCACCTGGACACACTTCCCACCATAACAGAAGTTAAGTGTGCTATAAATGAACTTGCATCTGGCAAGGCTCCAGGTAAGGATGGGATTCCAATAGAGGTTATCAGGAGTGGGCAAGACACACTCACTATACAGATCCACCAGCTAATAGAGCTATGCTGGCGTGAAGGACAAGTCCCACAGGATTTCAAAGATTCAAGCATCATAACACTGTACAAGAACAAGGGCGATCGGAGCGACTGCAACAACTATAGGGGTATCTCACTTCTGTGTATTGTTGGAAAAGTATTTGCCAGAATTGTTCTGCGCAGACTTCAAGTCCTAGGAGATCAAGTCTACCCCGAATCACAGTGTGGCTTTCGACAGAACCGGTCTACCACTGATATGATATTCTCATTGCGACAAATGCAAGAAAAATGCCGTGAACAGAATCAACCACTGTTTATTGCCTTCATCGACCTCACAAAGGCATTTGATTTGGTCAGTCGTGAGGGTCTGTTCAAGGCACTAAAGAAGATTGGCTGCCCACCAACTCTTCTGTCCATTGTGGAATCGTTCCACACAGGCATGAAGGGTATAATCAAGTTTGATGGTGCAACTTCTGAAGAATTTGAAATCAAGAGTGGAGTTAAGCAAGGTTGTGTACTAGCTCCCACCCTCTTTGGAATATACTTTTCACTTCTACTGAAATATGCATTTCGTGATCAGGATGGTGGTATATACATTCACTCACGCTCAGATGGCGGCCTCTACAATGCTCAGAGATTGAAGGCTAAGACCAAAATTAGGAGGGTACTGATCAGAGAGTTGCTTTTTGCAGATGATGCTGCAGTTACGACCCACTCTGAGGAAGAATTACAATGTCTACTATCTGCATTCTCCAATGCTTGTTCTGAATTTGGTTTAACAATTAGGAAAAAGAAGACACAGATTATGTCACAAGGTGCACGTGGGGTACCATCAATCTTTATTGACGACGCCGAACTAGAGATAGTAGACCATTTTACATATCTAGGATCGGTGGTAAATAGCAAATTATCCCTAGATCAGGAAATCAACATCCGGATTGGTAAGGCAGCAACAACAATGAACAGGTTAAGAAAAAGAGTCTGGGAGAACAGGAAGCTTACTGCCAAAACAAAAGTCCTTGTCTATCAAGCCTGTGTCCTTAGTACTCTTCTCTATGGCAGTGAAACCTGGACAACTTACTCACACCAAGAGAACAATTTAAACAGCTTTCATATGCGGTGTCTGCGAAGAATTCTTGGTATTAAGTGGCAAGACAAAATCACAAATACTGAAGTATTGGAAAGATCAGGTTGTGTGACAGTTTATTCCATGCTCAGTCTTCGTAGACTTAGATGGATAGGACATCTTAGGAGGATGGATGATGGTAGAATACCAAAGGATATCTTTTTTGGTGAATTACAGATGGGTAAGAGATCTCAGGGTCGGCCTCTACTACGATACAAAGATGTGTGTAAGCGGGACATGATTGATACAGGCATTGATAATGCACATTGGGAGCAAGTCGCCGCTGAACGTGTTGCATGGAGGGCAAATATCAGAAATGGAATAAAGTCAAAGGAGAAAATTATTGCAGAAAAGTCACACACCAAGCGTTTGAGACGTAAGATGGTGCATGATGGTGGAAATGACCACGTGTTCACATGCACCCACTGTGAACGGACATTTACAGCGCAAATTGGCCTTATCAGTCACACTCGCTACCGCCATAGTTAAAAGTTATTATGCCTTTTTAAAGCACAAACTATCGTCTGTCAAGACGGCAAGGTGCCAATGAGTATGAGTCCCATTGCAGATATTGCTGTTGAGATGTGAAGTGACAGACCATCACATACTTTAGGCTGACATAGTCCTAGAGCAGATAGTGCTGTTGAGATGTGAAGTGACAGGCCATCACATACTTTAGGCTGACATAGTCCCATAGCAGATAGTGCTGTTGAGATGTGAAGTGACAAGCCATCATGTACTTTAGGCTGACATAATGAAGTGAGGTAGCCAGTTCACATGCTCATCTCTTTCTGTCCAGCCAATTCCCAGAAAATCAGCAACTTGTTTGATACACATTTTTATGAAGCTACATTTAGTTGAGTTGAGTTGTGTAGAGTTGAGTTGAGCTAAAAACCGACATCACTGCACTCAAGACATTCCCACACACGCTCCATCCTTTCGTTCAACAGCCAACAAAGAGTCATTATGCTAATCGTTCCAACTGCCTTCTGATTGAAAGTTCTCCTGGTCTTCCCTCTCAGTTTTGAGATTCATCCAGAACACCTGCCGATCCTCGGTCATATCATTCTCTCCACATACGGGTTCTCAGTCTGTTCACCGCTTTCTCCACCTAGTCCAACAGACGCCCGACTACCTCTCCCTTGTCCATAGGTAATCTACCACTGAGATGTACATTCCCTGCCAGCCTATCAGCCTGTTCATTCCCCCTGCACTCCCGCATGACCAGGGCAGAAAACAATCCATACAATTCTCACGATCTGTGACCTCTGAAGCGAGGTTAGCCATTCTACACAAAATATTACTTTTTCCACCTGACTAAGCATACTCCATTGAGTCCATAATGAATACAATGTGTATGGTAGAGGTCTCCTCCAACCATCGGAAGGCTGCTGTTATTGCTAGGTTAACTGTAGAGCCATACTTGTTGAAGAAAGTCCTGTCACAGCTGGAGATTAAACCCAGACCATTGTCTTGGCATGCAAGTGTACAAACCATTACACCACAGCATTTCCATTACACCACAGCAGCTCTATTACACCACAGCAGCTCTATTACACCACAGCAGCTCTATTACACCACAGCAGCTCCATTACACCACAGCAGCTCCATTACACCACAGCAGCTCCATTACACCACAGCAGCTCCATTACACCACAGCAGCTCCATTACACCACAGCATTTCCATTACACCACAGCAGCTCTATTACACCACAGCATTTCCATTACACCACAGCAGCTCTATTACACCACAGCAGCTCTATTACACCACAGCAGCTCTATTACACCACAGCAGCTCCATTACACCACAGCATTTCCATTACACCACAGCAGCTCTATTACACCACAGCAGCTCCATTACACCACAGCAGCTCTATTACACCACAGCAGCTCCATTACACCACAGCAGCTCTATTACACCACAGCAGCTCCATTACACCACAGCAGCTCTATTACACCACAGCAGCTCTATTACACCACAGCAGCTCCATTACACCACAGCAGCTCCATTACACCACAGCAGCTCTATTACACCACAGCAGCTCTATTACACCACAGCAGCTCCATTACACCACAGCAGCTCTATTACACCACAGCAGCTCCATTACACCACAGCAGCTCTATTACACCACAGCAGCTCTATTACACCACAGCATTTCCATTACACCACAGCAGCTCTATTACACCACAGCAGCTCTATTACACCACAGCAGCTCCATTACACCACAGCAGCTCCATTACACCACAGCAGCTCCATTACACCACAGCATTTCCATTACACCACAGCAGCTCTATTACACCACAGCAGCTCTATTACACCACAGCAGCTCCATTACACCACAGCAGCTCCATTACACCACAGCAGCTCCATTACACCACAGCATTTCCATTACACCACAGCAGCTCTATTACACCACAGCAGCTCTATTACACCACAGCAGCTCCATTACACCACAGCAGCTCCATTACACCACAGCAGCTCCATTGTCTGATTACACCATTACTAATATACATATTACACAATAACGAATGAGAGACAAATTACGTACAAGCTGCTAATAGAATGGTGAGAACACTGTGAACAGATAGAAGAATAATGAAGCTATCATGAAAGAAGTTAACTGACAAAACACAAACAAACTGGTTTCTTGCATCAGAAGAAGACAATCCACATTCTTTGGACATGTCATATGAAGGGGTAAGCTAGAGTACATTGTGACAATGGAAAAAATAGAGAGGGGGAGAGACAGGGGGAGACCAAGAGAGACAGTCTGACATCATGGCATCGAGGAATATCCATATCAGAAATTATTGGCAGAGCACGAGACAGAGGGTTGTGGACAGACATGATCACCAATGCCACACAACATGGACTATAAGATAAAGCAGGATGGATTCCAATCTTTAATGAGATTTGTGCAAAACAAAACTGTTCAATGCTCCAACAAGGACATATCAGGTAACAAATGAGCAAAGCTCTGGGGGTTGAAGATAAAAAGGTGCACAAAACACACTGTCAATATTCAACAAACAGAAGGGGGCAGACTGGCTTACAGGTTCAGCATTCCCATCTAACTAGAGAAGTACCAGGTCTAACTCCAGTTTTGAACAATTATTTGTACAAAATCAGGACAATAGGCTGTTCCAATCCTCTAATACTTGGATTGTGGATTGTATGCCTAGCCTTTTCAGAAATGGATGCAAACAAATAAAAGAAGTTCTGTTTGCACAATGCAAATGTAACAAATCCTTCAGCAGTTGAAAATTGTAATTGTTGGCCTAACAATCCCGCTGCGTTGGCTAAATTTCAAAATGAGAGAACCTATTCACAGCAGAATCAATATAGAATGTGTGATTATGGTACATGTGTTTGGAAATCCTTTTTGGTGCTATGATATTTGCATACAGAGTTGAGTATGCTTCAGTATGACTTAAAAAGGAGATTGAGGCACTAACTGATCATTTTAAGTGTGGTGAAGATTATCCTAGAAAGCAGTTAAGTCTCATCTTATCTCATCATGTTCCTCTTGTACCTTGCGGTGTCAAGGTGAAGTATAAACATAGTGAGAGTGCCCGATTATGGGCTTCATGTATCGATATTCCCATGGACTCTGCTATTCCCTCCGTCCGTTTACGTGGTGGCCTCTTCCTCTGTTTCCATCTGGTCTGTACATCATTGCTTGTTGTGGTATGCTGTTAAATGGTAACCTACTTGCATGCCCAACCCATTTGACTTGCTGCTTTCTAATAAAATCTAGTGCTGCTATAACCCCCAGTTAAGTAATTTGTAGAATTCTGACAAAGTTACATACCGCGGGATTCATGAAACTCCAAGGCGACATGAGCATCAGCACCAAGACTGAAGTAATTGTTGAACACTTTTAGAGGAAGCGCATCAGTGATCAAATCTTCTGTCACATCTCCATCCGCACTTTCATTGCTTGTAACTTCGATGTTCCACCTGTTGATGTTGAATGTTCTTGGATGGTATAACATGTACTAATTTGCTACAGTAAGTGGTACATGTGGTAAATCAAATTTAAATGAAATGCCTATGATGAATTATAAATGTTAAGAGAAGTGACCAGACATTATCAGGAAACAAATGAGGACCATTAAGCATTAGTGAAAATTCAGATGAATTAGCATGTAGCAAGATTACTAAATAAAAGTGGGTCACACAGAGCTGTTAACACTTAGACAATATGAAAACAATGCAAGAGATCACCCCTGGACACTAGTTGATGTAATCTATGAGGATGTAAATACCTCTATGTATTAGGCACACGTTACATGCCCCTGCTTAACTGATTAATGTGCCACAGACTGATATATTGCCAAATTTGACATCTTGGTTTCTGCCAATGACTGATATATAGCCATATTTGGGTCATTGCTTTATTTATTTTGTTTCACGGTATCTTCCACAGTTGTAATGCCCAGTAAATGGAAATATACACTGAACCCTTCCTTAATTTGAATATAGACCAGGTTTACCACTGGCTCTTTAAAATATAGAAGTGTTTATTTGAGGTTAATTTTGTGAATTCAGTCATGGCCACGCCCACTAATTCTTGTTCTTTGCAATTTACATTGACGTAAGCTACATTATTATTTTAAACAACTTAAGATGACTGTGATCTGATTTAAATGACTTTGTGAAAGATTCTCATAGCACGTGCAGTAGTAATAGTAGTAGTGATTCAGCAGATTGTGACAGGGACAACTAAACTGACAGTAAGAGCTCACCATTATATGATGACACAGGTCAAGATATGTTTGCTCTAACGGGCCACACTAGTGTCCCAAAGTGTGTGTTGTAGCCTTTCACACATAAGATGAGCAGCATTGTAAATAATCATAAATATGATGGTCAATACTTGATATTTTGGTACCTATTGGGTACAAATCTGCCAAGTGTTTCTCTTATTGTCTGGTTCAATTTAGTCTGAAGATGATGTGCTTCAAAATATGATGTTATAGATATATTCTGATGGTATTAAGGAGCAGTTCTTGTGATATTTGTGAATAAATATAGAGTTATTCATAGTCAGTGAATGTAATTGAAGTATCGTCACAGATGATCACAGAAGAAGGAGAACTACCTTGGTAAGTGAACATTTTGAATAATTATCTCCATTTTTATCTCAACATGTGTCAGGTAATGTAGCATTATTTGAGCAAAGTTTTAAAATATGGTTAAAATCTCAATGCAAATGTGTTCTCTTTGGAATTCTCTTTAATTTGATATACAATACACCATGTATGCTACCATATTAACAACTTGTAAGTCATTACTCTACTTCCCATTTTCTGCCATCCATTTTTGTTTGGTCCAACTTTTAATTTTTACATTTCATTTGGCACTGAATCAGTTAACATAATGCTGAAAAAGAAATGATGATGATGAAGGATGGAGGAGGATGATGAAGAGGAGGAGAAGGAGTAGGAGGAGGAGGAGGAGGAGGAGGAAGAGGAAGAGGAAGAGGAAGAAGAAGAAGAAGAAGAAGAAGAAGAAGAAGAAGAAGAAGAAGAAGAAGAAGAAGAAGAAGAAGAAGAAGAAGAAGAAGAAGAAGAAGAAGAAGAAGAAGAAGAAGAAGAAGAAGAAGAAGAAGAAGAAACACACAGACATGCACAAGCAGACACATGCACATGTAATCATTAAGCACACACAAATACACACACCCCCAAAATGATTGTTTCTTCTAATTGTGTTACACTCCTCTTCTTCTTCATCATCATTATCATCAACAATGGAAGTATATGAATAATCAAAGAAAATAAATGCGAATGAATAAATGTACGTGAACAAAACACAAATATGTATCACACAGCCACCTTTACACCACAAGACATTGCCTGGTAGCCATATTAAGCTGGTGAATAAGGCTAATATAAAACATCCACCTCGACGTGAAATCGAACCCATGACCACCGGGTTGGTTGGGACATAATGACCCCCTGCTTATGAAGTCCCAAGTGTCATCCAAAGAGCTGAGGTGACCTACTCTGCTTCCATCTAAATGTATTCAGTACATTAACTCCAGTCAGCAATAACTCCAGTCAGCATTAACTCCAGTCAGCAATAACTCCAGTCAGCAATAACTCCAGTCAGCAATAACTCCAGTCAGCAATAACCAGTCAGCAATAACTCCAGTCAGCAATAACTCCAGTCAGCAATAACCCAGTCTCTAAACCTAGTTGATAATCCCACATGATCTTTTACAATGAAGGACTGAGGCATTGTGGTATATAATGGAACCAGTTTTTTTTAATCATTTATCAGCTGTTGAGTCTCCACTTCGATTTTCCCACATTGTACCATGTGAACTTCCCACACAATGTGTGGTGCCATAATGAACTTCCCACACAATGTGTGGTCCTATAATGAACAAATTGTGCACATCAACCCTCAAATGTCTTACCTGTCTAACTGGACTACCTGTCCGTCTTCAATGTTGCATAAAATTTTGGAGATTGGTTCATCTGTGTAACCCTGAAATTAATGAAGGTATAAAGGTCACAGTAAAGGTATCCCATGCAGTGTGAATGTGTCATAGTGGTTAGCATGTTTGATCAACAACATAGTGGTCCAGGCTTAAGCCCTCTTGGTTCTAAACTGTTTCCCCAAACCAGTATGGCTCTGTGATCAACTAAACTAAGCCTCATACAAGTGGTACTAGATCATGTTCAGACATTTCTGGAAATTGTATGTGAGGAGTAGGTAGTACAGAAGGAAACTGCTCACTCCCATCCATGATGCCTTGGTGTAGTAGATATGGAAAGTAATACTTCAAACCCCTACAGCAGTATCCCCCATGGGATTATCTTTACGTATAGAGTGTGAAGTGATATAGGTTCTCATTGAACAGATCTTGGTATCAATGCCTTGATTTAGTAGATATGGACAGTAATACTTCACACCTCTACAACAATAGGGAATTATCTTTACCTGTAGAGCGTAAGGTATTCCGTTATCTAATGTCTAGTCCCAGGTAGATGTTGTCTTTTTTGTTAACCCACATTTGCTGTTAAGTGTTGTGGGTGGGGGAAACCCTAAGATTGTGTGCCAAGACTAGAGGTGTTGCCTTGGTTGACCTGTATCTGTGTTTGTTTAGTGTCCTCTTGAGACTGTCTATCTTTGGAAAACTTGATCCATTTATAGCAGACTGTTTTTTGGTTGCCAGGTTTCATTCTCAAAAGATACTCAAAGCACTTTACCTGTTTTCTGTACATGAATCTGATGCATGATGCTATGCATATCATTGTTCCACATTCTGTCTCTTATAGAAATCCAGTATTACATAATTATTTTCCAAAGAAATGTGAAACAGACATTAAAAAGTATATGACAAAGGAGACATCAGAATATCAGACAGATATAATTATGTAATTCGTAGCCAAAGAAATGTGAAACTGGAAAAAAAAAGTATATCAGAATATCATACTGACATGCTTATATAATTCAAATATGCCGGCTTCGTGGCTTAGAGGTTATGACTTTTCTCCGTAATCTCGTATACTCTCGTCGGTAACGTGATGACTGTGAGAATCAGCAGTGGTTCGAATCGCATTGGTGACTTGCGGGGTATGTGAGCCGGCCTCTCAGAAAGCAATGGCAAACTACTGAGCGTAATCTTGCCAAGAAATCAACATACAGCTGAAAGATGCTGGTGTTGACAGCAATGTCCTGTAAAGGATATGCCCAAAAAAAAAATATAATTCAAATACAAAGTAATGTGAAACTCACAGAGATCAAGTTGAGTGTTAGGCGCTTACATAATTCTCATTCAAGGCTAAAGGTGGTTCCATGGCAGACAGTGCTGTTGGGGAATGAAGTGCTGGGCCTTCACATATTCTAGACCAAGGGAACAAGAGTTGGAGTGACTAGTTCCCTTATTTGCCACCTTACACTTTCAGAACATTCAGAAAATGATCTAGTACCCATGTCATGAAGCAGTGTCAACTCCAGATCTGTATCTTTTTTTTTAAAAGTTGCATATCCCTTACAGGACGCTGCAGTTAATACCAGCATTCTTCAGCTGATGTTGATTTTCTTGGCAAGAATACGTTCAGTAATTTGCCTTTGCTTCTGAGCGACCAGCTCACATATCCCATAAGTAACCGAAGCGACGTGATTCGCTGCCTAATCTCGTGCAGCTGTAGATCTGTATCAGTTGTAACAAATAATCCTGCCACTACTGGAGATTAAATCTGGTTTACTGTCTTGGCTGAATCAATACCTTGGTTGGATTACTGCCTTGGCTGGTTCAGTACCTTGGCTGAATCACTGTCTTGGCTGGATCACTACCTTGGCTGGATCACTGTCTTGGCTGGATCACTGTCTTGGCTGGATCAGTATCTTGGCTGGATATACTGTCTTGGCTGGATCATTACCTTGGCTAGATCACTGCCATGGCTGGATCATTACCTTGGCTAGATCACTGCCATGGCTGGCTCACTACCTTGGCGGGATCACTGGCTTGGCTGGATCACTACCTTGGCTGGATCACTGTCTTGGCTGGATCACTACCTTGGCTGGATCACTGTTTTGGCTGGATCACTGTCTTGGCTGGATCACTACCTTGCAACCATCACTGTCTTGAATTGAGTCACTACCATGGCTGGATCACTACCTTGGCTGGATCACTGTCTTGGCTGGATCACTGCCTTGCATGCATCACTGTCTTGCCTGGATCACTACCTTGCCTGGATCACTACCTTGGCTGGATCACTGTCTTGGCTCGATCACAGTCTTGGTTGGATCATTGTATTGGCTGGAGCACTACCTTGTATGAATCACTGCCTTGGCTGGATCACTATGATGGCTGGATCACTGTCTTGGCTGGATCAGTATCTTGGCTGGATATACTGTCTTGGCTGGATCATTACCTTGGCTAGATCACTGCCATGGCTGGATCATTACCTTGGCTAGATCACTGCCATGGCTGGCTCACTACCTTGGCGGGATCACTGGCTTGGCTGGATCACTACCTTGGCTGGATCACTGTCTTGGCTGGATCACTACCTTGGCTGGATCACTGTTTTGGCTGGATCACTGTCTTGGCTGGATCACTACCTTGCAACCATCACTGTCTTGAATTGAGTCACTACCATGGCTGGATCACTATCTTGGTTGGATCACTACCTTGGCTGGATCACTGTCTTGGCTGGATCACTGCCTTGCATGCATCACTGTCTTGCCTGGATCACTACCTTGGCTGGATCACTGTCTTGGCTCGATCACAGTCTTGGTTGGATCATTGTATTGGCTGGAGCACTACCTTGTATGAATCACTGCCTTGGCTGGATCACTATGATGGCTGGATCACTACCTGGATAACTGGCTTGGCCTAAATAACCGGTTTTGCCTGGACAATTGGCTTGGCCTAGATAACTGACTTTGCCTGGATCACTGACATTTCCTGGATTCTGACTTGGCATGGATCACTGTCATTACATGGATTCTGACACGCCATGGATACCTGACTTGGCATGGATCCCTGACTTGGTATGAATCACAGTCTGAGATGGTAACCATTAAGCTAGCACTACATGAAATAAGAAACTAACAGATAATGTACAAGAGATGACACATTTCAGCTGTACAATGTTGAGGTAGGTTTCAGCTAACTGCACACACAGTTGTTCCAGTTCCAGTTCAGCTGAGACGAATGGCCCCATTCAACCTTCAACTATAACGGTTTGGTTGTATTTGGGGCCTTTATAGTGTATCTCCCTCTTCTTTCGTATATGATGCTGCTTATATCTGCTTCCTTGAAATAGTTGAGTTGCTGCAATAGAGTTCGTTTTATCCTTGTGGTTTCACATGTCTGGACAGAGTCGCGCACTTGTTGAGGCCTGGAGTAATTGTGTGCCCACCCCATCATATGGTGCTGTTTCCTTCAGGAATGATTACCAGTAGTCGTCTCTCCTAGTGTTGTAGTCGTCTCTCCCAGTGTTCCACCAATTTCCCGGTCTTGGGTTGTCTTCGAATCTTATCGGTCTTCTTTGATTTTGTGTGTCGTGGGCGGCTTGGTTCGTTTGATACCACTTCTCAAACCATTGTTCTTGGTTTGGGCAGCCATATTCATCCAAGTCTGTTTCATCTTCTGTTAATTCTTCTTCTGTCTGGGTTTTTGTGTTTTCTGGTTCGGGTGTTTCGGTCTTGGACTTGAGGTGTTCTATTTGCTCTCTTTCTTCTTGTATCTGTTTGAGAATTTCTTCTGTCTTTTCTCTCTCGTCTTGAATTTTTGATAGAGTTTCGTCTGTTTCAGCCTTTATAGCAGCCATTCGAGCGACATCCTGTTAAATTTTCTGCTGTACTTGCTTTAGTTCGTCCAGGATGCGCTGGGCGGCCACTGTCTGTGTTACTTGCGTCTTGTCTTTTTCTTCCTCCATGTTTTTGAACTTTGATCTCAGGTCCTTCAGTTGGCCTTCCAGTTGCGCTTTGTCGCTTTTTGTGAGTCGATTGGTAGCCTCGTACTGCCTCCTAACCTCTTCATAGGGCAGGTTGCTTTTGATGGCGATCTTCATGGCTTCCTTGCTGTCTTGGTGGCAGGGGCAGCCGAGGTACCTGGCGCTGTGGTTGCCGAGGCAGTTGGTGCACTTTCTGTTAGGGTTAGGCCTCCTGAAGTCCTTGTCGGTCTTTGCTTGCTGGCACTGGTTATATGGGTGGGGTCCAGAGCAGTATCTACATACCTCCACCTCACTCTTGCAAGTGGCAGTACTTTTGCCTTAATTCACCCCAAACAAGCGTCACCAACTATATTTAGGGTCACCAGCTATATTTAACACTGACGGTGATCTCCTCTGTGTTCGGGTACAGTTCGTGTCGGTGCGTTTCAATTACCCCACAGTGTATCTTTGGGCTTTGGCCACCGTTTCTCTCTCTCTCTCTCTCTCTCTCTCTCTCCCCCTCTTCCTCTCTCTCTCTCTATCTCTCTCGCTCTCTCTCTCTCTCTTCCTCTCTCTCATCATGAGTTTTCTGGAACTGGCAGCAGCAGCAGCAGCAGCAGCAGCAGCTGTCCATGACAAGCCAGAGTAGCGTTGCCTTTTCTGCAGCAGCATCATGGCATCTGACATTCTGGCTAGACACTGTTCTCATAATCATGTCATCATGGTGCTATCGCTGACTGAGCGTCAGGACAGATGGGAGATGCCGACGACGACGACATTCACCATGTATGTCGGCAGGACATCCTCCCGCTGAGACAAGGTGCACATGGCTGCAAGGCGTCGCTTCTCCCGTACAGACAGATCATCATCATTCTTTTCGTATACTGCTGGTCTCAAGAGTTGACAAGCATTTCATTTGGCCAGTTACAGTTGGGGCGCGGGGGATGTCGCAGAGAGCAACTGTTGCACACCGATCAAACTGCGCACCGAGCTATGACGGCGCAACACAGGGAAGCCCTGGATGTGACGTCATACCCTGGGATTCCGTTTGTTTGGGGTGAATAAAGGCAAAAGTACCCAAGTGGCATGAGTGTGCCAAAATTTCTGGCACTTAGAGCACTGCAGCGCTCTCGGTATGTAGTGCTTTGGAACTTGGTCTCTCTTGTCCCATCTGATGAATTGAGGGATCACTCGGTCCTCGGATGTTACGATGACGACTGTGGTGGGGATGTTATTCTTGTCGATGATCCTCTCAGCATAGGTGATCTTGAGTTTCTTGTTCTCTCTCGTCAGCATCTCCCTGATCTGGTCATTGGTGAGATGGGTCTCGACTCGTTTAATGACCCATCATTTCATCATGTGGTGTCGGGTGGCTTCTACTGTGATGCCATGGGGTAGCTTGATGTCGGCTTTCTCGTTTTGTGACATCTTCTGCATTAGTGCCGTAGTCTTGGAGTTCTTGTTGATAGAGATCACTATTCCATCAGGTGTCTTGCGTAACTGGGAGTCGCTGTGTCTTCCCAGCTCGTTTTCCAATGGACTAAGTATCTAGTTTGGCTTCTCCCACAGTTGTCTGTTTTAGCAGTAATTTGCTGGTGAATTCCTCAGCTGTTGTGGTTTCCTCTGATGTGGAGGTCTTTAGTGAGCTGCCTGACTGCTTCTCATTAGTGTTGCGAGCTTCTACTGTTGCTGGCTTCAGTTATAGTTGTAATCTCTGGCATCAGTTTAGCGACGGGAGCGGCTTCAACTGGTGTAGAAGTGGTAGCTTCCTTTGAGGTTGTTTCAGTTCTGGAATTTTGCTGCAGCTCGCAGGCAGATTTTCTTCTTGCATCTGCTTGATAGTCTTGGTGGATTCCACGCTGCTCATTTTGAATGCCGTGTGTCTTGTTGAGTTTTTCTTGCCACATGCCATTTTCTAGCACGTGTCAGGCTTCTAATTAGGCGACTTGTTCTCGACAGCGCAATGAGTCGAATGTTGATCATTTTTGGGGCAAATATGCATGGTTTATAACATACAGATCATTCACCTGAATGTGAATTACACAGACACACAAAAAACAGTCACAGAAGAAAATGAACATCTCATAGAGACACTGACTACTTATTGTAAATACTCACCCCTCCCCAATTGAGTGTGCGGGCCAAATCATTTCCTGTACCAATGGGAAGAATGCCAACTGGCGGGGGTGGAGATAAACCCAGCTGGTCTATGGTGGACAAGATCCAGCCCACAGTACCATCTCCACCTGCAGCTAAGATTCTTAAATTAGACACTTTCTTGTACAGCTCCAGTCTGTGGAGTCACAGACAGATAACACATGTATAACAGTTTGGGAGAACACCATGGTATAAATGGTACCGCTATACTGAATGTATAATTAACAATTGTGATTAAAGAGCATTCCAGCTTGATCAAGCTGCTTTGTCAATGGAGTCCACTGAATTCAATTTCTGGCAGTACTTGTTGTCTTCATAATCCAGATCTATAATCAGTAAGAACAGCAGGGGCTGACACTCCTGTTCTTATCTTGAATACCCCTGTTAGCTGTCCCTCATGGAGGGCTCTGCCCTTCATATAATTATATTAAAGACCTTTTCATAGTCCACAAATCCACTATAATGTTGTGAGATAGTTCTATTTTTTTGTTATATTATTATGTGCAGTGTAACTATTTTAACTGTGCAGGATCTATTTAGTTGGAGGCTGACCTGTTCATCCCTTAGTTGTTTGTCAAACCCGATTACATCTTGTAATCTAACCTGAATAATCCTGCTTAATATTTTCCCAAGAACTGACTGTAATATTATTCTTCTATAAGTGTTACACTCCTTTAGGTCCCCTTTCTTTGGTAGTTTCACCAGATATCCTTCTCTCCAGTCTGCTGGTATTTCTTCAGTGGTTTGATGGTTTTGCTGATCTCCTCAGAGGTTTCATGCAATTGATACCTAGCTCCTCTTCTGCAGGCTGTATACTTGGAGAGTCTTCAGGAACTAATCTATTGAGGACATTCCTCAAAGTATTCAGCCCATCTGTTTGGTTCATCCTTAATGTTAGTAACTTCATACACATTCCCCCACACTGATTACTTCAGGAGCCACAGTATTGCAGAAGCTATAATACTTGCCTGCCAGCAAAGTGGTCATATATTCCAATCTCCTCTGAGGCAAGGATTTTTTAAAATTGACCTGTTAACTGTATGTTCAATCACTGCTTGGCATATGTGCACATTTGAACTGCATGTGTTTATAATGGGACAAGAAAAGTTAACTGTATGTTGCAATCACTGCTTGACATAAGGTGAACTGCATGTGTACAGAATAGGTCAAGAAATGTTAACTGCATGTCTATAGAATGGAACAAAAAATTTTACCTTTTGCAATCATTGCTTAATGTGTGGTGAACTACATGTGTATAGAATGGGACATGTTAAACTACTATTTGTTGCATTCATTGCTTGATGTATGGCGAACTGCATGTGTGTACAACCTGATGAACACTTGCATGTATCACTAATTGACTGGTATTGAGCCAAAGGATGGAAGCCCAGGTACCGCTGGATTGATAACAAGAACAAACACAAATAAAAATTCTCAACCTAAGAAAATACCACTGTTCATGCACTTGAAATCTCTTGACAGATTCTATACAAAAGCAAGGAAATTGTCAATAACACATATAGTACATTGTTTTTCATAGTCCTTGCTTGCCATTTGCTGAACAGCTTGCATATATTAATGAACCTGGCATGTTGTCTTTGTAATGGACTTGCAATTATATGTAAAATAGAAACTGGTATTTCTAAAGGAAGTGGCTTGCATTGCTCAGCAAGATTCTTCCCAGGGCATGCTGGTGTGCAAGGAAATAATCATGTCAATAGAGTGGCTGCTGTTCCTCCTTTGGGTGGCAAACTGTACTATGACAGGGCTGACGTGGTGAAGGCCCTCTGGGATTCAGTGGAAACTGCAGCAAAACAGACACAGAATCTACATTGAGGTTGATTCAGCAGGAAGTGAGCTGAGGGTCTGGATGACACTCAATGCATAGGGAAAATTGCAGGTGGACATTTAATCAGACAGCCACTGGTACAGTCAGCATGGGAACTCTTTATTAGAAGAGGTGAACATGTGTGGGATTGTCCCACATACAGTGATGTTTGTCTTGATTTCATATGTCAATGCATTTACCAAACATGAATGTTGTGCTCAATCTTTCATCAAATGCTGAGAATAGAATGAGTTAAAAAGTGGAAGCCACAAATAATGTTTATATGAAATGACCGATGACTTGAACATACCCATATTTAGGCCCTCCCTGAGATAGATCAAACACTTGTCGAGGATTCAGTAGCCAACAGAATTTGTGGAATAGTTTTGCTCCCTGATTCCCACCACTCTTTGGGTTTATGAAAACTACAACCGGTTTTATCAATGGAGATGGAATAGGCTTGAGGATAAAAGGCTTGGAATCATCTTTACTTCTACGCTTTTTTACTGAAGCTTTCCTTTTCTTGCTTGCTCTTAAAGATGACTTGAAAGACCCCTGAAACAGACATGTTTAAAATGATTATCTTCATTATCATGAGTCATGTTGGCTGGCACAGGTGGCCATGTTCCCCCACAACCTTCCGTTTCTGTGTTTGTGATATGATAAGCTCAACTGCTGAGAGGGGCAGGCGAAGTTGCTTGGAAGCAGATGATGCACTTTGACTCAAGCTGATTTGATACAATTCACAAAGTAGATGGTATGAAGTTTTACAAAATAAGGAAGGAATAATCCTTGGGTAATGCATTTGCTCCATGGCTAAGGGGTTATGGATGTAGTTTGTAACCTCACATACCGAGTTCGAAACACAGCTGTGGGCGATTTGGCAGCAGACCACCTTCCGCTGGGTTTTTTATAAAATGGTTTGTGTGACAGTCATTCAGAAAGCAATGGCAAACTACTGAACGTAAACTTGTCAAGAAATCACAAACAGCCAAAAAATGCTGGGGTTGACTGCGACGTCCTGTCAAGAATATGCAACTAACTTTTGTTTTATTGCAATGGACATCTAGCTTTCTGGTATAATGGTGAAAAACTAGAGAGATTCATGTGTATGTTGCACGCAGTAAGAATTCCCCAGTAGGTTTACATTGAAAAGACTAGACTGAATTAAAAATAACCTGTTCAAGTTGTATTTCTATTAGAAAAGCTTTCACCAAAAGAACATTTACAGAAAATATGGTGCTGGTATAAACACACAGAGAATGTCCTTGACTCATTTTCTGACTTTGTGATCAGGAATCTACTACACAGAATATTCTCCATTCATGTGAATGTTGCTATTGCTTGAATTAGATGCCATATTATCTCTGTGTTGCTTTCTCCATCCATTGTTATCACTGAATCTGCATTTTTGTATTTTTTATTTATCCTGTTCATTTTCAGTATATTTTATTTTTCATGATCTTAACCATACATTTATAAAAACAAAAATTAAGGTATAGGCATCTAATTAGGCATCTAAAATCAGGTGTTTTTTTATTACCGTGGGGGATAACACGTCTCCACATGCAAACAGTATCAGAGACTGTGTGTAATGTGTTTCAGCCAAACTTATTCATCCACTGCTTCATATGACGTATAACTCTGCAGTATACACCTGATAAGATGCAGCGAAATATGCCAGGCAATAAATAGTGCAACCTATACTTTGTGGCTTCTGTGTTGACATTAGACAATTAACTTTTACAACAACTTGTACAAGATCTCATACAAGAACTCGTATAACAACTTGTACAAGATCTCATACAAGAACTTCTACAACAACTTGTACAACAATTTGTACAACAACTAGTACAACATATACTACTCATAAAACAACATGTACAACAACTAGTACAACATATACTACTCATAAAACAACATGTACAACAACTCATACAACAATGAATACAGTGTATACACTAACTTGTACAACAACTTACACAACAACTCATATAATAATTCCTACAACAACTTATGCAACTCATACAACAATAAATACAGTGTATACACCAACTTGTACAACAATGTGTACAACAACTTGTACAACACATTGTACAACTACATGTAAACCACACCTAAGCTCCCCACACTGACTTCCTACCCTATAAGTATTCATGAAGATAACTCACCTGACACTACACTATTTCTGGTTATGTAGTTTACTTATATGTGATCTTTATATGAATATCACACATACCTTTTTTGGTAGTTTGATGATCCAAGATGGTGGAACAATGATGCTGGCATGAATACCCAGAGTGCACTGTTCCTCTATCTGCTGCATCATGAAACAGGTAGTTTTGTTGTGATATGCGGCTTTACACCAGGAACAGCTGATGGCAATAATGTCCTGGATAGATCAATGTATAAACCTCATTAT
The DNA here is from genome assembly GCA_963921405.1 of Cepaea hortensis. NCBI lineage: Eukaryota > Metazoa > Mollusca > Gastropoda > Stylommatophora > Helicidae > Cepaea > Cepaea hortensis. The sequence goes on from OY992886.1 coordinate 55,938,567, forward strand.
TCAGACATGTTTATTGAGTTTCTCATTTTGGTACATCTGTAGGCATTAGCATCAATAGAAACTGCAGTTCTGAAGAAGTGTCCAACTCACTGAACCCCCAACATTTTAACTAGGATTGGCACTGGTGATGACCTAAAAATTCTACTTCTTTATCAGTAGACTTTATTTCCCCTTTCTCTGTGCCTGTAAGTGGCAGGTTGGGAAATGGTGTCTGAACACAGCTTTTCAGTAGGCTATATACAAGGTGGTGTTCATTGTATCTATCATTCCACTAATCCACTGCTGTGGACATTTACTCGCTATTCACTGTATTTCAATGTGAATGCATTTTCCAGTATATGTTTAGAGTAGTCTTGTCTATAGTGCTTGCCTGCTGACCCGCTGGTCATGTGTTTGAATCCCATCTAGGCAGGGTTTTTAAATTGCCCTGGGTTCCCAGATCAACTAGGCGTAACATGAGTACCAGGAAATGTTCTAGAAAGTCCACACTTATCTTCATCATAAACGATCATAAATGGCATGTTGATTGATGGGTACACATGAAGAACAGCCAATCAGACATGGCATGTTGATGGTAAACATAAAGAACAGCCAATCACCATGGCATGTTGATGGGTATACACGAAGAACAGCCAATCACCATGGCATGTTGATGGATACACATGAAGAACAGCCAATCACCATGGCATGTTGATGGATACACATGAAGAACAGCCAATCACCATGGCATGTTGATGGGTACACATAAAGAACAGCCAATCACACATGGCATGTTGATAGGTACACACAAAGAGCAGTCAATCACACATGGCATGTTGATGGGTACACATGACGAACAGCTTAACACACAAGACATGCTGATGGGTATACACGAAGAACAGCCAATCACTATGGCATGTTGATGAGTACACACGAAGAACAGCCAATAACACATGGCATGTTGATGGATACACATGAAGAACAGCCAATCACCATGGCATGTTGATGGTAAACATATAGAACAGCCAATCACCATGGCATATTGATGGGTACACATAAAGAACAGCCAATCACCATGGCATGTTGATGGATACACATGAAGAACAGCCAATCACCATGGCATGTTGATGGGTACACATAAAGAACAGCCAATTACACATGACATGTTGATGGGTACACATAAAGAACAGCCAATCACACATGACATGTTGATGGGTACATATAAAAAACAGCCAATCGCCATGGCATGTTGATGGGTACACATGAAGAACAGCCAATCATCATGACATGTTGATGGGTACACATAAAGAACAGCCAATCACACATGGTATGTATATGGGTACACATAAAGAACAGCCAATCACACATTGCATGTTGATGGGTACACATGAAGAACAGCCAATCACACAAGGCATGTTGATGGGTACACATGAAGAACAGCCAATCACACAAGGCATGTTGATGGGTACACATGAAGAACAGCCAATCACACAAGGCATGTTGATGGGTACACATGAAGAACAGCCAATCACACAAGGCATGTTGATGGGTACACATGAAGAACAGCCAATCACACAAGGCATGTTGATGGGTACACATGAAGAACAGCCAATCACACAAGGCATGTTGATGGGTACACATGAAGAACAGCCAATCACACAAGGCATGTTGATGGCTACACATGAAGAACAGCCAATCACACAAGGCATGTTGATGGGTACACATGAAGAACAGCCAATCACACAAGGCATGTTGATGGGTACACATGAAGAACAGCCAATCACACAAGGCATGTTGATGGGTACACATGAAGAACAGCCAATCACACAAGGCATGTTGATGGGTACACATGAAGAACAGCCAATCACACAAGGCATGTTGATGGGTACACATGAAGAACAGCCAATCACACAAGGCATGTTGATGGGTACACATGAAGAACAGCCAATCACACAAGGCATGTTGATGGGTACACATGAAGAACAGCCAATCACACAAGGCATGTTGATGGCTACACATCAATTGTCCCCTTCTGTGACTGTTTGCTGGTTACTATGGCAAATGTCATAATACACCTATACAGATATGTTCGAAGCAGATAGTTTGCATGTCTTTTATCCATTTGACTCCATCGAATCAACAATTTATTGGCCATTGTGAAAATCAACGCAAAACGATCTGTTCCCAAATGGCCTGCGGTTGACCTTGAACCTGGTATGTTGGAATTATGAAACTGTACTTACACACAGACGCCACTCAACAAGAGTGCCTACTCTAGGATAACTCCTAGATCACGTGACAAGCACCGTCTAATAACAGAGGCATCCACTATACAACAGGTGAGACCACTAACACACAGAATCTTACCTTGTTTTGGAAAGAAAATCGTTGTTGAAAGGACTGGGGATGAAAAAACAAAAGCAACATAAGACAAAGGGTCAATCATTTGTAACAGTAACAGACGTGCCACGTGTTGGAAAATATGTCTGGTATTGTCACGACTGTCACAACAATAGCTGTGGTTAACTCTTGACACACAACAACAAAGTAGACATTTTACGAAATCACACGGGATTTGAAAGCCTTTTACAAGCATTACCAACCACTTCTAACCTCAGGAACTGAACTTAGAGAAAATATGTCCATCTATTCTACAAGATTTGGACATAGAAGAAACTGGTCTATCTATTCTACAAGATCTCAACATGGCGTCAGACATCGCCACCATATAATCGGATCAACCAATGAATGGAGCTGACATTACATGTATCATCACCAAGCTCCTTGCCGATTGACGTGATGCTTCTCCACATTGTATGACCTGCGGGAGTATGTATCGGGCACCTCTCCGTGCCAAGATAAATTAATAAGATAAACTGGCAGGAATCTTCTTGTATTGTCTTTCTCTATCTCTATATTCATAAATCTTTCTAGTTGTCACACATATGTTTCAGTGTTTCTCTTGTCATTGGATATATACGTATGTAGTAAGAAGATCACACCAGTCATTACAACTAATAACCACAACCTGCAGATACTGCGAGACTGTTCATTCTTAGCTTGTGTGAGCAATGGTAGACTAACCCTTCAAGCAGACATCGATAACCACAGAGGCACAGCTATAGCTATAGTAGTTGGCCTGACTCACACACGTGCACAGAGGGATCCGAAAGCACAGACCTAGGCCACTAATTCTCAGTAAGAGAAAAGACGTTACACTCTCCACCTACAATGTCTGCCTTTTGTCATCGTCTTGTCTTCGAAGAACAAAGCTAACTACTGCGGAAGTTCTTACGCACTGATCAAATAACCATGCACACGCTATTCAGATAGTGCGTGGTGTGATAGCTTAGTCATTTGTCCCTCATGTCAGGTAGGCACATTTCAAACCACATTCTTTATTGGCAGATGGCAAAAGGTCATTGAGAAGGTGGAAGTGAACTTTTATTGAACATATATTAGTCATTAGTTGCGGTTCCAACATCACAGCGAAGGGTCGTCCCCATTATGCTATGCTCCGTTCCCGTGCCAGTGAATATCACATAAAATGTTCCCCACTGCCCCATGTGAAAAGTGGAAAAGACAGGAGTCTCGACAAACAACGCCCCGCTCAGGCACACTGTGCATAATGCCGCCGCCAGAATGTCACCACAAAAGTCCTCTGCGAAACATACAGTTCATCCTTGATGGAAGTGGCAATCGCTTTCCTAGCCAGATGTTCACCTACAAAATCTCGATGTTTCTAGATGTTGTTGTTCCGTTTCTAGATGTTTTCTAGCCAGCCACGCCAGTTTTCCTCCGAAATGCAGTTCACGCAACAAAACAACCTCGGACAGATGTAAAAACAATTCATTGTACATAATGCCGTCGCCAGAATGCCAACACAAAAGTCCTCCTCGAAAACACAGTTCATCATCGATGGAAACGGCAGTCACTAGAAAGCCAGCAGCCACACAGTTCTGCATAAGGCAAGAAAAACCGGTCACTTCTGCGACACACCAGCCACTATACATGCAGATATTTCTAGATGTTGTTGTTCCGTTTCTAAATGGTATCTAGACAGCTACGCCATTTTTCGAGCATTCAGTTCACGCCACAACACTTCGGACAGTTGTAAAAAAACATGTCACTGTACATAATGCCGTCTCCAGAATGCCAAAACAATAGTCCTCCACGAAAGCACAGTTCATCGTCAAAGGAAGCGGCAGTCAACCAGAAGACCAGCAGCCACACATTTCTGCATGAGGCACAAAAACCGGTTCATTCTGGGACATAGCCAGCCGCCATTGCTCTGAACATGCAGTTCACGATCCACAACCTCGGGCAGATTTAAAAGCATTTCACACGAAATTCATAGCTCACAACGTCACGCCACGCACTCAACTCAGTAGCAGGGCGACGGAACCACAAACTACCAGTCCAACGTGAGGGAAATGAGAATGCAACGGTAGCCACGACCATAAACACCCAGAGGCCTTAACCTTTTCACTGCCTATCCTCCATGTTCGTGACCGGAAGTCTCCATTCAACATATATTAAAATGAATAAGCTATCATTAAAAAGAGGGGAAAAATTGATAATGAAGCAGCAAAAGAGAAGTGCGACAGGGATGTGTAATTTCTTCACAACTTGTTTCCGGATATAGTGAAAATAGTATAATGCATTAACAAGACACGAGAGGAATCGCCATGAAGCACACATCATCAAGTATTTACGCTATGCAGATGATCAGTATTGAGGATACGTTTATTCCCCGTCTTTTATCAAAACAAAAGAACATCAGCAACAGTGTGTTCACAAATGCATACATCTAACCACTTATTCCTCTACTGCCTTTGATCTCCCAGCGAAGCGTGGACGGTGAAGCAACTCGAGTCTCACATCTTTTGCCGTCCCTTGCATCCTCTTCACGTTTTCCCCATATTATTCATCTGTGTCTCTAATTTTCTTCCCCGTGTGTTTTTAGGTCTCTCTCTCTCTCTCTCTCTCTCTCTCTCTCTCTCTCTCTCTCTCTCTCTCTCTCTCTCTCTCTCTCTCTATTTCTTTTGACCTGTAGCTTTCAAAGAAAGAGATTGCTAGTTACGGCTAACGACTCAGTAATGGCTCATCTTATCTCATCATGTTCCTCCTGTAACTTGCAGTGTCGAGGTGAAGTATAAACATCGTGAGAGTGCCCGATTATGGGCTTCATATATCGACATTCCCATGGATTCTGCTATTCCCCCCCCCCCCCCCCCCGTCCAACGTTTACGTGGTCGGCCTCTTCCTCTGTTTCCATCTGGTCTGTCAGTAATGGCATTGGTAACTAAATATCATTTGTAAAAATAGTCCCCCCCCCCTCTTCTAAACATCGTTATTAAATAGCGATTGGCCTTTCCTGTAGGAAGGGCTAGGTAATTCTTGAGCTCTTTCAAATAATGCGAGAAAAGGACTTGGCAGTGGCTTCTGGCACTACCAGCTCAACATGCATGCTAGTGCAGGTATTCGCAACCAGCGTGAACAAGGGTTTTGCTGGCTGCACATGTTACACACGCATCAATATAGCTGACCACTGTCAAAAACTGTCATTTACTGCCAATATAGTACCTTGCGGTGTATGGCAGCGGTGTCTTTGAGCCTAAGGAATTAAGGCCACCTGGCTAGTGCAGTCGCCGCGAACTGTGCAGGTTAGGATTTTCTTTTTGCCCCCGACAGAAAAAATTCCCATACCTTACCGAGGGATCGAACCCGGGTCTCCCAAAGGAGAGTCTGGACGACTGCTTTAATTTCACACAACACATGTGCTGCCAGTGTCTGTCTGTTCTATATTCACATAATGAGAGCTTGAAAATATTTAAACTTCGCTTTGTGTCTACATTATTGTAGCAAATACAAGAGCTGGGGAGGGGGAGGAGGACGAGGAAGAGGTAGTGCTGTCTGAACACTCATTCGGCTTCCAAGGAGACCTACCGATAACATTATGCAATAACACAGCAGATCTGTTGTAGGCCAGTGAGGACATACTCTCAGAAGGTATTAATCACTAGTCACACGACGGACTCCAGACAGAGATAGAATAATAGATGCCGACATACAACAACCCGCCGTTAGAGGTCAGCCGAAGACCATGGCCACATTTGGGGGACTTATGGAGACTGGCCACCCAGAGAGCTACTATACTACGTTACTGGGTGTAATGGTTAATGACTGCATTTTCGTTCAACGATAAAACAAAATGATGCTGTCAAATCCAACAAGATAAACGCGGTAACAGTTGAATGACCGTCAAAGAGGCCTTCGTGTGACTACCGTTAAATGTCACATAAACAGCATTAAATCATGCGGATGGAAACTGATGCAACAGTAAACAATTTATTTGTATTCACACTATTGACTACTTAATTCATCAATGTCGTCGCTGGTATTTTACAGCTGTTTGGTTGGCGTTTAATGCCAGTTAGACATTAAACCTTACATCGCTCCAGAAATATACACGCTCTTGTGGACTTATTATTTGCACAGCGGTGTTAGACATGTGTGTTAATTAGAGACAATTACGTTAACTGAGCCTTGTTTGTTCTAAGCGTACAGAAGCTATCTTGTCATCTTAGCTAATGACCAACTAGATACCGAAGACGTCACTTTCACAATGTACTGTTGATTGGTATGTGAGACATAAAATACCCCACATACTGTTGATTGGTATGTGAGACATAAAATACCCCACGTACTGTTGATTGGTATGTGAGACATAAAATGCCCCACGTACTGTTGATTGGTATGTGAGACATAAAATACCCCACGTACTGTTGATTGGTATGTGAGACATAAAATGCCCCACGTACTGTTGATTGGTATGTGAGACATAAAATACCCCACATACTGTTGATTGGTATGTGAGACATAAAATACCCCACGTACAGTTGATTGGTATGTAAAACAGAAAGACCATCCGTTCATATGACTGGTATATAAGATACACAGACAGTCCGTACAGTTGAATTGTATATACGATAAAAAGACCGCCCGTACAGGTGACTGGTATACAAGATAAACAGACGGTCCGTACAATTGACTAGTATATAAGGTACAAAGACCGCCCGTACAGGTGACTCGTATACAAGATAAACAGACGGACCGTACAATTGACTAGTATATAAGGTACAAAGACCACCCGTACAGGTGACTGGTATACAAGATAAACAGACGGTCCGTACATTTGACTGGTATATAAGATAAAAAGACCGTCCTTACAGTTTCAATTTCTATGCAATTTTTCTCAAGCCATGCTTCTGTTCATGTCACAGAACTCATGTTCGTGTGTGTCCTGTGTGATGAAGCCGTCACATTTTGTAGGTCTGAATGCACTGAATAGGTGGTCAATCTTTAGCAGACGACGAGTCCAGGCGTCGGATCCTCACCCCCACCGTGATACAACCATTATAATCAGCACGGTTCCCTATCCACTTCACTATCACGCCTGTTAATGGCAAACAATTGAGCGTAAATTTGCCGAGAAAACCAACCTTTGGTTGATCGCAACGTCCGTCCACTTTGTTTATTGTGTCATATATTTGTTCCATCATATTTGTAACACATATCCAATGAACAAAGAAAATTGAAATATTTTGGTCATTTGAAACGTCACGAAAGTTTGGAGAGAACAATAATGGAGGGGTATATGCATGGAAAGAGAGGAAGAGGAAGGCCACAGAGAAGATGGATGCAGGATGTGGCGGATGATCTCCAGATGGGTGTATCGGACGCGGGGCATCTTGCTTATGATCGAGAGTTTTCCGAAAGGTTGTTATGGGAGTGAGGCTCTGCAAAGGCCATGCTACTGAATGAATAAATCCAATGATTTGTTTTTGCAGAACGCAAGTAATTTTTATTGTATTGGAAGGGGGTATGTAAGGATGAAGGAGGGGGGGGGGGGAGTGTGGTCAACGAGCTTTAACACCAGAAACGGCCTCTGTTCTACGATCTGACGTTTACTCCACGTGACACATTCTTCAATATGGAGACGTCTGTAGGTAAACTAATTCCGTCACCTCTGTAGATAATTTGCAACAACAGCTAAATATGTAGACAAGGTGACAGATGAACGGTTGAAGGGCAGACATATAATCATATAATGACACGTAAACGTGCGGCAGACAAAACATAACATTTCTAAAAAGAATCATAATGTTTCCTGGATTCTCGTGAGATTCTTCAACTGATTCTTATCAGCATGGCGGCAATGCTCCCAACAACAGAACACTACGGCATGTCTCAGAAATCATCTCCAGCGAATTCAATCAATTCGCCGAGACACATGCGCCCACGACTTCATGTCGTGCACACATGACAAGTGGGAATAGTTGTTTTGACTAGTAATTGATTACTTCTAACATTGCTACATGTTGTCAGATAGTAGTCAAACATACAGCTACAAATGTTTACTCTAGAGGCATTCTGCGTTGATTAAATAAGATGGACGCTCTCTTGTGGTGTACATAAGTTTTCCTTTACTCTTCACATCCCAACTTGTTGGATATTACTGTAACAGTGCCTGTCCCTTTCAGTTCTTACTTGAAATCGCCGTGTACCAGCTCATTCCCCAACGCTTTTCTGTTCAAGACAGCTGTTGTATTAAATCCCCCTTCCCCCTCCATTGATCCCAGACTTTCATTACTGTACCTTGTCAGCTGAATGGAAGAGAACGTTTCCACATAACTAAACAATACTGTCAGAATTGCTATCTATACAGCTGTATACATGTGAAACATGGACAATAAGTAGACAAGCTGAGAAACATAATAACAGCAAAAATCTGGTTTCTGGGGAAAATGCAACGAATACCAGGAACAGACAGAAAAAGAATGAGACAGTTCTACAAGAAACAAATGAAAACCGTAAACTGATCTGAGAAATTAGATGTGGATAGTTCGTGGTTTTGGGTAAATTATCAGGAGGATTAAACTAGAAAACTGTGTGACTTATAGCACAATAGATGGGTCAAGAGCAAGAGATGGCAGAGAGATAAATACCTGGCTGTCTTGACCACACGGCATAGGCGGGACAAGAACACTGATCGGATACAAGACTGGTGAACGTGTGAGATAGCGAACCACGGCCGTCTACGACTAACAAACAGTATGGCAGATGATGATGATATCAGTAGGAGTTTTACTAGTGGCACATTCTATAATCATATTGTCAACACTCCAACACCAACTGTTAATCTGTGTTCAGAGACTGTGGAAAGAACGCAGGCAATGAATTACCAGGGGATACGTTTTGATCGAAGCCTTGCTTATAATGAGCACATAGACCAGGTGATAACAAAGGCCAAGCAAATGGCAAACTGTGAGCAGCGCCATCTATGTCATCTGTACGAGGGGCTGGTCATGTCTGTTTTTGAGTATGCGATGGCAATCCTGACTCTCAGCCATAAGCAGATAGAAAGGATGGAAAGGATACAAAACGAAGCAATGCGCATTATTCTTGGATGTACAAGAGATACAGCATGCAGGGCGATGCGCTACCTTCTTGATTTTCCAACCATTGAATTTGCAGAGTACGTGCTTACCTCAGAGTTAACGCAGACACACAACATCCACTGCATAGTGAAATTAGGAAGGTGAAGGGCAGCTGGTTAAAAAGAGGAAGGTCGTGGATGGGGCAAGTCGAAGACATTCTTCAACAGGTGTGTTCACTGGAGGACTTAGAAACTGGCGAGGAGTGGGTACAAGTGCCAACAGATTTCTGTACGACCTTTTCAATTTCATCCAACTAGACAGAAAATGCAGACAAGAAGCGTGCGCGCGCGCGTGCGTGCGTGCATGCGTGTGTGTGTGTGTGGCTGGCACCTTACAGTCTTGACAGATCAAAGTATGTAAGTTGGAATTTGCCAAACGTCCATCACAATGCCTGGGCAGAGCTTCAGAGATCATATGGTGCCCAAACGACATGTTCCCTCTTTCGGCCTTGCCTTGTTCAACTCAGGGGAATGGGTAACCAATACGTCTGGAAAAAGGTAGGCTGCAGACGCTTGCGGCTCAGCGTCAAACCTCCGAGACCTCGCCTCCACGAGCAATGGCCAGAACCTAAACCCTTGGCATTTGACTTAGAGGCGTTCAGCCAAATCCCGCAGGTAAGGGTCGTATCCGGTCGTATACCGGACCACTGGGCGCGTACACCTGTCAAATGCAAGTGTCTAGACCTTGTAAGCGCGTAGTACCGTCAGACTCCCCGCCTGACTCATGCGGCTCCCGCAACCAACGAGAATAGGCCCGCCGGAGATATTGCTCGTCTGCTGCGAGCAAATCTCCTTGCCTGAAACTGTGCGGATCTCGCGACCAGCGAGAATAGGCCAGCAGGAGATATTGCTCGTCTCTTGCGGACAAATCTCCACGACTGAATAAGTAAAGAAACGATAAAAGTAGTGGTATTTCAATTGCGCTTGCGCTCCCACCTATGCTACACCCTTCATGTGTCTTCACAAAGTCGGACTAGAGTCAAGCTCAACAGGGTCTTCTTTCCCCGCTGGCCCGGATATACAGTCGTGTATGTGATATACACCCGGACACACAGTGTGTATGTGTGACACACCTGGATACACAGTCGTGTATGTGCGACACCCCTGAATACATTCTTGTATGTGTGACAGTCAGATCCACAGTCGTGTACACACACACACACACACACACGCAGAGAGAGAGAGAGAGAGGGAGGGAGAGAGAGAGGGGGGGGAGGGAGAGAGAGAGAGAGAAGCGTAGAGTTTTGTATATACAACATAGCGTGCATACCCAGACAGAGAGAGAGAGAGAGAGAGAGAGAGAGAGATAGAGAGAGATGCGTAGAGTATTGTATATACAATATATAGTGCATGCTCACACACGCCTGTTATGTTGGAGTCTCTTGACAATAAATGGCAGATATCTGCAGAGGAAACATGACCAGGCTGGCCCTAACCCAAGCCGCACATACACGAGTGTATATCCGGGTTGATTCCGATAGTATTTCATGGTATCTTACATTACTCACTATGTCACGTTCTGTCAGTTATCCGATGGAGTTCATGGCACCCTTTGAATTTGTAGTATTGGATTGCGACTTCCCCAGAACCTCGGCAAAGTGACTGTATTGTATTTTAATGTAGTTGTGTCAGTGTCTTATTGTTTGTGTTTGTTGCCGAAGATTTTATTGCCGCAACGTCCATTCTGTCACCTGTGATTGTGTCCCTGTAAAGGAGATTTCCGTTTTATTGATTGTATGTAGATAATTCACATCAAAACTGCATGAGTATATGTGTGTATATGTAAAACATAAGACGTATGTGTTTGTTTATTTATGAGGATTTATGACACACATACAAGAAGTTTTGTGTGTGTGTGTGTGTGTGTGTGTGTGCGCGTTTGTGTCACACAATTAATGATGTGCATATTATGTGTGCGTGTGTGTGTTTGTGTCACACAATTAATGCTGTACATAATCTCTCTGTGTGTGTGTGTGTATGTGTGCGTGTGTGTGTGTGTGCGCGCGCGCTTGTATGTAAGAGTTTATGGTACCCATATCAGACCGCAACACATTTCCTTGCACATTCTGTGGTATAAGGCAACCACAAAGAAGAATACCAGAGAGGACACGGCATCATCAGAATTGACCTTGAGACTTAACCCGCTGATCAAACACAGCAATTTCCACGGCTTTACGTTCGATGAAATGTCAAGTCTTTGGCCGGGGGGTGCTTCTGGACAAAATGGCGTCAAATCATTTGTGTATTTGTCGGCGTAATCCGCCACTGTGGGGAAATGCGTGGAGTCATTAGAGTAATGAAAATAAAATATTACTCACAGATACACAACCCCCCAAACAAGCACAAGCGCGCGCGCGCACGCACGCACGCACGCACACACACACACATACACACACACACATATATATATATATATATATATATATATATATATATATATATATATATATATATATATATATATATATATATATATATATATATATATATATATATATATATATATATTGGTTACGTACCCCTCACGGGACGTTGCAGTCAACACCAGCATTTTTCAGCTGCTGTTGATGTACTAGGCAAGTGTTACGTTCAGTAGTTTGCCATTGCTTTCTGAACGCCTTCTCCCATACCAGCACGTTATAACACAACGCGACACGGTCTGCTGCACAAATCGGTCGCAGCTGAGCTTCGAACGCCTGATACCCGGCTCACGAACCACGTTCGCAAGCCTTTAGCCACGGAACCGGATATATATATATATATATATATATATATATATATATATATATATATATATATATATATATATATATATATATATATACATATATATATATATGCCGGCTCCATGGCCGAAGAGTTAGCAGCTTTCTCCATAATCCCGAATACTCTCGTGGTTGACGTGAGTGCACGAAAATTGGAAGCGGTTCGAGTCGCACAAGTGACTTATAAGAGTTTGGAGCCGGTCGCTCAAAAAAGTCGTGGCGTGCTAATGAGCGTAATCGAGCCTAGGAATCAACATACAGCTGAAAGATGCTGATGTTGACCGCAATATCCTGAAACAGGATGGAAATGCGGGAGAATATATATATATATATATATATATATATATATATATATATATATACACACACACACACACATTGGCACCTTGCCGTCTTGACAGACGACAGTTTGTGCTTTAAAAAGGCATAATAACTGTTACCTTTGGCGGTAGCGAATGTGACTGATAAGGACAATTCGCGCTGAAATGTCCGTTCACAGTGGGTACATGTGAACACGTGGTCATTTCCACCATCCTGCACCATCTTACGTCTCACACGCTCGGTGTGTGACTTATCTACAATAATTTTTTCCTTTGTCTTTATTCCATTTCTGATGTTTGCCCTCCATGCTGCACGTTCAAGCGGCGACTTGCTCCCAATGTGCATTATCAATGCCTGTATCAATCATGTCCCGCTTACACACATCTTTGTATCGTAGTAGAGGCCGACGCGGTACACGCTAGACGCGACCAAATTATCACACTAGAATATCGCAACGTCACCCATCGTAGTCTATAGCTCAAAATGTGTCCGATCCCCCTAATTGACATTCGTCAATCGATGTAGCCCCGAATTATCAGGTCTTCTCGACTGGCAAGGTACACCAAGCCTCTCCTCATAATGTTATCAATAGATCGTGACTCTGCGTCGAATTTCTCTACAGCATTTACGGTCTTCTTATCTTTCTTTATCATCATGTGTTTCTTGAATGACCGAATAAACTACACGTGATAGAGCAGATAGCTGAGGCTCCGGTGTGAAAGAAGAAGAAGAAGAAGAAGAAGAAGAAGAAGAAGAAGAAGAAGAAGAAGAAGAAGAAGAAGAAGAGGAAGAAGAAGAAGAAGAAGAAGAAGAAGAAGAAGAAGATTAAAAACATCAAGGCAGAGGAATGAGGGGATTAGAATCCAGTGTTCTGTAAGCATTCTGTTCTTCTGTTGTCTGGGTAATGACTCCTCATCCTTTTGCCACAAGCAGGAGGCCGGCACGGGTGTTGGGTTTTCTACCAATGTGGTGTTACATGATGCAGCCAGCAGCCTGGCATTATGTAATATCGTCAGGGATGCTGCTTGCAGTGGAATCAATAATCGTCCAGAACGGGACATAACTTACATAATTTCGTTAAAGAATCCGACTGTCGAGCGTGCAGATGTACTTTACTCCGCAGTACCCTGACATCACTGGTGTGTGTGTGTGTGTGTGTGTGTGTGTGTGTGTGTGTGTGTGTGTGTGTGTGTGTGTGTGTGTGTGTGTGTGTGTGTGTGTGTGTGTGTGTGTGTGTGTGTGTGTGTGTTATTGTCTTCTTTACTAACACTACTGGTGTGTTTTACTGTCTGCCCGCCGTCAGATTACACTAATTTTACTGTTCTTTACACTGTCAAACTACGGTTATATGTTAATCTTTCCATCGTCACATTATAATGTTGTACGTGACTGTCTTTTCATCATCATTATCATCATCTTCCACTTGTGCTGTCAAGTGTCGTGGGAGGGAATAATTGATGTTCAAGCGCCTAATAGGTGGCACCGAATAATGTGTGACTTTACACTATCTTTTATGTCGCCAATCCATTTTCTTTTGTGCCGTTTTATTTTCCTGTCAAATCTTACCTATCAGTGCTGGTAACTAATGGTGTTGCCGAGCCACTTGATCTTCCGCATTTCAATATCTGTGGCACAAGCTGTTAATCCCACTGTCTGTCTCATATCGTTTTTTACCTCGGTCTCGGATAGTTAAGTCGGCATCTCTTCTCATGCATCTTATTTAGCAATTGTTGATTTTGGGGACTTCCGGTAACCAGCATGGCGGTTAGGCATTGAACCGCTACGACCTCTGGAGTATTTATCCTTGTGGCTGCGGTTTGCATTTCGAATTTTCCCCATGTTGTATATGGTTCCGTCGCCCTGCTACTGAGTGAGTGCGTGGCGCGACTCTGTGAGCTGTGATATTCACGTGGAATGCTTTTATATGTCCGCTTTTATTTGTACAGTGACCTGCATGTTCGGAACAATGGCTACCGGCTGTTGCTGAATTGACTGATTTGCCTTTTTCGGTTCACGTGTGCATTTTTCAGGAGACTCCTGTGAGTCGGCGCTGGAGCTGCGGAGTTCGTGCTTTATGCGATGATTTCAGCGGATCGCCCTGCGGATAGAGACAGAGCCATGTGAGAAAACCCGGGTCAATGAAGTCTTTCTGGTGACTACCGATTCCATCGACGATGAACTGCGGTTTCCGTAGAGGACTTTTGTGTTGGCATTCTGGTGGCGGCATTACGCACAGTGTACCTGTGTGGCCTGTTGAATTGCAGAGACTCCTGTCTGTTCTATATTTCACATTGGACAGTGGGAAGCATTTTGTGTGATATTCACTGGCACAGGAACGGAGCATAATGGGGACGACCCGTTGCCGTGAAGTTGGAACCTCGACTAACTAACTAACTAGGTGTTATTTGGATAATGTACATGTATATTTTGATTCAATATCGGTGTCGGTTTTTATACAATTGTATAAGGACACTTGCTTTAGACATCTGATTGTGATTTCTCGGTCTTTTTTGCAATCGTTTGTGATCACACTATGTAGATATGTAATTCTTACACTTTATTCAGAGATGTACTGTCTGTTTGTGCGTTTAGTTGACACGGAGACCTGCTCATCTGCATTACTTCCGTTGTGATCGTTAGTTGTGTTTATATTGTATATTTTGCAAGTTGAACTCATCTTATTAATATGATTTTGTAGTCTGACCTCATCGTTGTAAAAACAGGCATTGATCGTTTGCAAAAAACGCTCATTCATTACGGGTGAATCCGTTATTTCGTAAAGAGCTAGAAATTGTCTGAATATTCTGTCCATACAGATGTTAATAGCCAGGAGGAAACAGAGAGAGAGAGAGAGAGAGGGAGAGAGAGAGAGGGAGGGAGAGAGAGAGAGAGAGAGAGGAGAGAGAGAGAGAGAGAGAGAGAGAGAGAGAGAGAGAGAGAGAGAGAGAGAGAGAGAGAGAGAGAATATCTCCGTCTCCAGTATTGATTGCGAACATGTCAGATATGTCTTCCAGTGTCCTGACTCCGCTTTGGCTCAAGTGATACAAGGCTGTGATGTTTTCCAGTAATTGTTCTTGCATTCCATAGTCTTCAAGTATGGTCCACAGTGTATATCTGTCTTCTGTTGAAAGCCATTTCCTGGTCTACAAACACAATAGTATGCTGGTCATTCTATTCGATGCCCCCCCCCCCCCACACACACACACACATGTCTGATATTACTTGGAACCAGTTCGTCATGCTGACATGTGTTCTGACTGCACATTCACAGTTTTGATACATAACGCTGATGTTATTACGCAGCTGCCCATTGACACCGTAGTCTTCTAGCACTTTCCACAACCTGTTCTTATTCACTCTGACCACACTTAGCTCGTGGTTGTATCCTACTCATCTTCCTCAATGTCAAAATGACATTAGTGCATTCTCTTCTTTTTCTAAAACCAAAATGAGCACCACTTAGAAGCGGTTCTATCTCGTGTCTTGTTCTCTGTTCTAACCTGTTTGCATAAATTATTTTCCCACAAGGCTGAGCAGAGATATGCCTATATATATATATATATATATATATATATATATATATATATATATATATATATATATATATATATATTGCAGTGTTTAATGCTACCTTTGTTCTTATATATATATATATATATATATATATATATATATATATATATATATATATATATTGCAGTGTTTAATGCTACCTTTGTTCTTATATATATATATATATATATATATATATATATATATATATATATATATATATATATTGCAGTGTTTAATGCTACCTTTGTTCTTATATATATATATATATATATATATATATATATATATATATATATATATATATATATATATATATACTGCAGTGTTTAATGCTACCTTTGTTCTTATATATATATATATATATATATATATATATATATATATATATATATATATATATATATATATATATATATATTGCAGTGTTTAATGCTACCTTTGTTCTTATATATATATATATTGCAGTGTTTAATGCTACCTTTGTTCTTATATATATATATATATATTGCAGTGTTTAATGCTACCTTTGTTCTTATATATATATATATATTGCAGTGTTTAATGCTACCTTTGTTCTTATATATATATATATTGCAGTGTTTAATGCTACCTTTGTTCTTATATATATATATATATTGCAGTGTTTAATGCTACCTTTGTTCTTATATATATATATATATATTGCAGTGTTTAATGCTACCTTTGTTCTTATATATATATATATATATTGCAGTGTTTAATGCTACCTTTGTTCTTATATATATATATATTGCAGTGTTTAATGCTACCTTTGTTCTTATATATATATATATATTGCAGTGTTTAATGCTACCTTTGTTCTTATATATATATATATTGCAGTGTTTAATGCTACCTTTGTTCTTATATATATATATATATTGCAGTGTTTAATGCTACCTTTGTTCTTATATATATATATATATATATTGCAGTGTTTAATGCTACCTTTGTTCTTATATATATATATATATATTGCAGTGTTTTGTGCTACCTTTGTTCTTATATATATATATATTGCAGTGTTTTGTGCTACCTTTGTTCTTATATATATATATATTGCAGTGTTTAATGCTACCTTTGTTCTTATATATATATATATATATATATTGCAGTGTTTAATGCTACCTTTGTTCTTATATATATATATATATATATATTGCAGTGTTTTGTGCTACCTTTGTTCTTATATATATATATATTGCAGTGTTTAATGCTACCTTTGTTCTTATATATATATATATATATATTGCAGTGTTTAATGCTACCTTTGTTCTTATATATATATATATTGCAGTGTTTTGTGCTACCTTTGTTCTTATATATATATATATTGCAGTGTTTAATGCTACCTTTGTTCTTATATATATATATATATATATATTGCAGTGTTTAATGCTACCTTTGTTCTTATATATATATATATATATATATATATTGCAGTGTTTTGTGCTACCTTTGTTCTTATATATATATATATTGCAGTGTTTAATGCTACCTTTGTTCTTATATATATATATATATATATATTGCAGTGTTTAATGCTACCTTTGTTCTTATATATATATATATATTGCAGTGTTTAATGCTACCTTTGTTCTTCCATAAAGGTACAATAACAGCTCTTTGCCAATCATGTGGTACTCTCCTCTCTGGTTAAATATGTGAGGTTGAGTAGTTCTTGAAAATATTGTGCCCATCTTGCTAGGCTTCTCTTTTGAGTGAAATAAACATGTACCTCTCTTGCTGTTTATGATGGTGACTGGGTTGTAGCATTCGTCTCTGTTTCTCCCATTTTTAACACATTTATAACATCTGGGGTAATGTCTACAGAGGGCTGCCATTTAATCTCCGTATATTCGCTAGGATTCATCTAAGATGTCCTTTCATCGTGACTACAATGTGTGTTACTGGCTTTCCGTCATCAGATTACACATGTGTCACGGTCTTTCCACCGTCAAACAACGGCCGTGTGTCAGTTTTTCCATCGCCATATTATACGTGTGTGCATTTCTGTCTTGCCATTGTCACATTACACTGTTGTATTTCCGTCTTTCATTACACTGTTATTTTACTGTCTTTTCGCCGGCACATCGTGGTTATGTATTACTGTCTGTGATCGTTATATCACAATGCGGGGTTACTGTCTTCCCATTGTCACATTACGTCGTTTTGTGTTGCCTTCTTGTGTGCATATTAATTACCGTTTAAAGTTGTCAGAATAACGGTCAGGTTGAGGTAATGTTTCATGGCGAGTAGTGCTGTAGGAGAACTGCACTTAACGGTCTTTGCATCATCTAGGTCTTGATATCAGACAGGGATAGGGTGACTACTTCTCCTGCTTGTCGCCTTGTCTTGCCGGATAAATTCTTATTGAAAAGGTGAATGTTCACAACCAATGCCGTAATCTGCTGTGGACCTTCACATACACAATGTCTCTCTATCCATGCACATATCTCATCCCCACCCGCCACCCCCCACCGTTTAACATTAAACATCTGCCAATTTGAACCTTCAAATTAAAATGCTTAGGAGAATTCTGCTCCATTCAGTCACAATGACATAAACACAGTTTTAGCGATGTTTGGAATATGTTCATATCTCCCCCTTCTCTCTCTCACCCGTGCGTGCGTGCGTGCGTGCGCACGCACGCATGCATGCACGCACGCACGCACACACACACACATAATGACACGACCCATATTTTCATAGTTTGGTAGGATTATGTAGACACGTACTTACGCCTAACTTCAGAAACAGGTGTAGCCTAGCAATAACCACTAACATAAGCGTAGACAGGCAATAACCACTAACTAAGCAAATAGATGCGGGCAAGCAATAATCACTAACTTACAAAGTAGAAAGAAGTATGCAAATAGTACTGGCTAAGTTTAGAAGCAGATGTAAGAGTCAAGGTGAAGGACTCTCTCCCACATCTCCAGGTGTATTGGGTATATATGTTTAGCATGTACATACGAGGGCTAGTGTGTGCCTTAATGCGTGTTTGGTATATATGTTTAGCATGTACATACGAGGGCTAGTGTGTGCCTTAATGCGTGTTTGGTATATATGTTTAGCATGTAAATACGAGGGCTAGTGTATGCCTTAATGCGTGTTTGGTATATATGTTTAGCATGTACATACAAGGGCTAGTGTATGCCTTAATGCGTGTTTGGTATATATGTTTAGCATGTACATACAAGGGCTAGTGTGTGCCTTAATGCGTGTTTGGTATATATGTTTAGCATGTACATACAAGGGCTAGTGTGTGCCTTAATGCGTGTTTGGTATATATGTTTAGCATGTACATACAAGGGCTAGTGTATGCCTTAATGCGTGTTTGGTATATATGTTTAGCATATAAATACGAGGGCTAGTGTATGCCTTAATGCGTGTTTGGTATATATGTTTAGCATGTACATACAAGGGCTAGTGTGTGCCTTAATGCGTGTTTGGTATATATGTTTAGCATGTACATACAAGGGCTAGTGTGTGCCTTAATGCGTGTTTGGTATATATGTTTAGCATGTACATACAAGGGCTAGTGTGTGCCTTAATGCGTGTTTGGTATATATGTTTAGCATGTACATACAAGACCGGCTCCGTGGCCGAGGGGTTAGCAGCTTTCTCCGCTAACTCCGAATACTCTCGTCACGTGACGCGACGAGAATTAGCAGTGGTTCGAATCGCAAAAGTGACTTATGAGAGTATGGAGCCGGTCGCTCAGAAAGTCGTGGCGTGCTGATGAGCGTAATCTAGCCTAGGAATCAACATACAGCTGAAAGATGCTGGTGTTGACCGCAATATCCTGAAACAGGATGGAAACGCGGAAAAAAAAAAAAAAAAAAAATGTACATACAAGGGCTAGTGTGTGCCTTAATGCGTGTTTGGTATATATGTTTAGCATGTACATACAAGGGCTAGTGTGTGCCTTAATGCGTGTTTGGTATATATGTTTAGCATGTACATACGAGGGCTAGTGTGTGCCTTAATGCGTGTTTGGTATATATGTTTAGCATGTACATACGAGGGCTAGTGTGTGCCTTAATGCGTGTTTGGTATATATGTTTAGCATGTACATACGAGGGCTAGTGTGTGCCTTAATGCGTGTTTGGTATATATGTTTAGCATGTACATACAAGGGCTAGTGTGTGCCTTAATGCGTGTTTGGTATATATGTTTAGCATGTACATACAAGGGCTAGTGTGTGCCTTAATGCGTGTTTGGTATATATGTTTAGCATGTACATACAAGGGCTAGTGTGTGCCTTAATGCGTGTTTGGTATATATGTTTAGCATGTACATACAAGGGCTAGTGTGTGCCTTAATGCGTGTTTGGTATATATGTTTAGCATGTACATACAAGGGCTAGTGTGTGCCTTAATGCGTGTTTGGTATATATGTTTAGCATGTACATACAAGGGCTAGTGTGTGCCTTAATGCGTGTTTGGTATATATGTTTAGCATGTACATACAAGGGCTAGTGTGTGCCTTAATGCGTGTTTGGTATATATGTTTAGCATGTACATACAAGGGCTAGTGTGTGCCTTAATGCGTGTTTGGTATATATGTTTAGCATGTACATACAAGGGCTAGTGTGTGCCTTAATGCGTGTTTGGTATATATGTTTAGCATGTACATACAAGGGCTAGTGTGTGCCTTAATGCGTGTTTGGTATATATGTTTAGCATGTACATACGAGGGCTAGTGTGTGCCTTAATGCGTGTTTGGTATATATGTTTAGCATGTACATACGAGGGCTAGTGTGTGCCTTAATGCGTGTTTGGTATATATGTTTAGCATGTACATACAAGGGCTAGTGTGTGCCTTAATGCGTGTTTGGTATATATGTTTAGCATGTACATACGAGGGCTAGTGTGTGCCTTAATGCGTGTTTGGTATATATGTTTAGCATGTACATACGAGGGCTAGTGTGTGCCTTAATGCGTGTTTGGTATATATGTTTAGCATGTACATACGAGGGCTAGTGTGTGCCTTAATGCGTGTTTGGTATATATGTTTAGCATGTACATACGAGGGCTAGTGTGTGCCTTAATGCGTGTTTGGTATATATGTTTAGCATGTACATACAAGGGCTAGTGTGTGCCTTAATGCGTGTTTGGTATATATGTTTAGCATGTACATACAAGGGCTAGTGTGTGCCTTAATGCGTGTTTGGTATATATGTTTAGCATGTACATACAAGGGCTAGTGTGTGCCTTAATGCGTGTTTGGTATATATGTTTAGCATGTACATACAAGGGCTAGTGTGTGCCTTAATGCGTGTTTGGTATATATGTTTAGCATGTACATACAAGGGCTAGTGTGTGCCTTAATGCGTGTTTGGTATATATGTTTAGCATGTACATACAAGGGCTAGTGTGTGCCTTAATGCGTGTTTGGTATATATGTTTAGCATGTACATACAAGGGCTAGTGTGTGCCTTAATGCGTGTTTGGTATATATGTTTAGCATGTACATACAAGGGCTAGTGTGTGCCTTAATGCGTGTTTGGTATATATGTTTAGCATGTACATACAAGGGCTAGTGTGTGCCTTAATGCGTGTTTGGTATATATGTTTAGCATGTACATACAAGGGCTAGTGTGTGCCTTAATGCGTGTTTGGTATATATGTTTAGCATGTACATACAAGGGCTAGTGTGTGCCTTAATGCGTGTTTGGTATATATGTTTAGCATGTACATACAAGGGCTAGTGTGTGCCTTAATGCGTGTTTGGTATATATGTTTAGCATGTACATACAAGGGCTAGTGTGTGCGTTAATGCGTGTTTGGTATATATGTTTAGCATGTACATACAAGGGCTAGTGTGTGCCTTAATGCGTGTTTGGTATATATGTTTAGCATGTACATACAAGGGCTAGTGTGTGCCTTAATGCGTGTTTGGTATATATGTTTAGCATGTACATACAAGGGCTAGTGTGTGCCTTAATGCGTGTTTGGTATATATGTTTAGCATGTACATACAAGGGCTAGTGTGTGCCTTAATGCGTGTTTGGTATATATGTTTAGCATGTACATACAAGGGCTAGTGTGTGCCTTAATGCGTGTTTGGTATATATGTTTAGCATGTACATACAAGGGCTAGTGTGTGCCTTAATGCGTGTTTGGTATATATGTTTAGCATGTACATACAAGGGCTAGTGTGTGCCTTAATGCGTGTTTGGTATATATGTTTAGCATGTACATACAAGGGCTAGTGTGTGCCTTAATGCGTGTTTGGTATATATGTTTAGCATGTACATACAAGGGCTAGTGTGTGCCTTAATGCGTGTTTGGTATATATGTTTAGCATGTACATACAAGGGCTAGTGTGTGCCTTAATGCGTGTTTGGTATATATGTTTAGCATGTACATACAAGGGCTAGTGTGTGCCTTAATGCGTGTTTGGTATATATGTTTAGCATGTACATACAAGGGCTAGTGTGTGCCTTAATGCGTGTTTGGTATATATGTTTAGCATGTACATACAAGGGCTAGTGTGTGCCTTAATGCGTGTTTGGTATATATGTTTAGCATGTACATACAAGGGCTAGTGTGTGCCTTAATGCGTGTTTGGTATATATGTTTAGCATGTACATACAAGGGCTAGTGTGTGCCTTAATGCGTGTTTGGTATATATGTTTAGCATGTACATACAAGGGCTAGTGTGTGCCTTAATGCGTGTTTGGTATATATGTTTAGCATGTACATACAAGGGCTAGTGTGTGCCTTAATGCGTGTTTGGTATATATGTTTAGCATGTACATACAAGGGCTAGTGTGTGCCTTAATGCGTGTTTGGTATATATGTTTAGCATGTACATACAAGGGCTAGTGTGTGCGTTAATGCGTGTTTGGTATATATGTTTAGCATGTACATACAAGGGCTAGTGTGTGCCTTAATGCGTGTTTGGTATATATGTTTAGCATGTACATACAAGGGCTAGTGTGTGCCTTAATGCGTGTTTGGTATATATGTTTAGCATGTACATACAAGGGCTAGTGTGTGCCTTAATGCGTGTTTGGTATATATGTTTAGCATGTACATACAAGGGCTAGTGTGTGCCTTAATGCGTGTTTGGTATATATGTTTAGCATGTACATACAAGGGCTAGTGTGTGCCTTAATGCGTGTTTGGTATATATGTTTAGCATGTACATACAAGGGCTAGTGTGTGCCTTAATGCGTGTTTGGTATATATGTTTAGCATGTACATACAAGGGCTAGTGTGTGCCTTAATGCGTGTTTGGTATATA
This sequence comes from Cepaea hortensis, assembly GCA_963921405.1. Lineage (NCBI taxonomy): Eukaryota > Metazoa > Mollusca > Gastropoda > Stylommatophora > Helicidae > Cepaea > Cepaea hortensis. Next base: position 55,961,964 of record OY992886.1, read on the forward strand.
TGTTTAGCATGTACATACAAGGGCTAGTGTGTGCCTTAATGCGTGTTTGGTATATATGTTTAGCATGTACATACAAGGGCTAGTGTGTGCCTTAATGCGTGTTTGGTATATATGTTTAGCATGTACATACAAGGGCTAGTGTGTGCCTTAATGCGTGTTTGGTATATATGTTTAGCATGTACATACAAGGGCTAGTGTGTGCCTTAATGCGTGTTTGGTATATATGTTTAGCATGTACATACAAGGGCTATTGTACGCCTTAATGCGTGTTTGATATGTCATGCTAGCACCGTAGTTTTACAGACTGATCGGCACTGGACTTGCGATGTGGTCAATGTCACGCCGGCCGCCTTAACTCCACGGGGCATTTCTTGGTACCCACACCAGACAGGGCCGGCCAGGGAACCCAGGTCAGCGGTAAAATATCAGCGCCTCGATGGGGATGTGGAGAGACGATCACCTGGCACGCAGACAAGTGTAGATATAGGAAACAAATAGTGACTGTTTTTATGGGCAGATATAGGCAGGTAATCACGATTGACTTTAGAAGTAGAAGTAGGCAAGTAATAACGACTAACTTAAGAAGCAGGCAAGTGATGATGACTAACTTTAGAAGTAAATGTAGGCAAGTATTTGTTGACTAACTTAAGAAGTAGATGCAGGCAAGTATTTATTGACTAACTTTAGAAGTAGACGTAAGCAAGTAATAACGATTATTGTAGAAGTAGTTGTAGGCCCATACTTGTTGACTAACTTTAGAAGTAGATATAGACAGGTTATAACAATAAAATATAAGTAGTAATCAGTAATTAAAAAAAAAAAAAAGAAATATTTATAAAAAGTAATAATCACCACAACAATAAATGTTGCAGAAGTGTATTTAACATTCTGTGGACGGACATAAAACAAACAAATCCACCCATTAGTAACTCAATACCGAAGAAAATTGGTTATAAAGACAAACAACAGATGAGAACAATGTGATATGTGGACACGTAAAACGACAGGAAAGGCTAGAGAAAATCATTAGGAGAGAAGTATACGGGCAGATAGACGAAGACCACAAGGCAGATGGATACAAGATGTGATAGATAATTTACACACGACAACAACAAATTCCAGAGAAGAATGTTCAATGTATCAAGGTAAAAAAAAATTATTAAGAACATGATGAAATCAGGACTAAAGTGGGGATTACAGCAGAGCTAGATTTCATCTGAAAACTCAACTCAGCAGAAAAACAGCAAGTTAAATGGTTCGGCCACATAACTAGGCTATCAACTGACAGTATACCATAGCAAGCAATAAAGTGCAGACCAAATGGAACCAGCAGAAGAGGCCGACCATGTAAAGGATGGAAAGTCCATGGGAATCTAGATATACGAATTCCATAAAAGGGCACGCCCCCGCTGATTATGCTTCATCTCGACACCGCAAGGTATAAGAGAAACACGATGAGATGATGGACGGGCACTCTCTTGCTGCTATGTTTCATCTCGACACAGCAAGGTACAAGAGGAACAAGATGAGGTGATGATGATGATAAGGTGAGCCAATAAGGCAGGGTATCAGGCTTATGATGAAACGAATTTATAAAAGACTTATGAGTGTAAAGTTCATCATTGGAGAGGCCATTCTATGAACGAATGATCACTAACATGTAAACAGCCACAAGAAGACATGATCACACAAGCCATTGCCCACCTTGCCGCACTGTTTGCATTTGCCTTCATGTCGTCGCCGATGGACCCAGTGGTGTCTCATGAACGTTTGCTGCAAAAACAGAAATTAATCAGACATAAAACTCAGGCCTGGTCCAAAATGCTGAAAACTATAATATATGTCTTTGGAACAAGAATCATTTAAAGAAATACAGGTGAACATAACATATTTGTCAGATAGAAATTGAAGCAACAATATGACTCCCTGATATAATGAAGCAACAATATGATTCTCTGATATAATGAAGCAACAATATGATTCTCTGATATAATGAAGCAACAATATGATTCTCTGATATAATGAAGCAACAATATGATTCTCTGATATAATGAAGCAACAATATGATTCTCTTATAACTGTTAGGTTAACGCCCTTTAAGGACGTCACAATCAACCCCATCATGTATGCGGTTGTTTGTGATTCACTGTGCAGTTTTACGTGCAGTAAGTATGCCAGCAAAGCGACCTGCTTCCAAACCTCCGCGGCTGATTTAGACCTCTCCACTCGATGTGTTATGGATTTGGAACTCTCGACTCGATGTGTTGGGGATTTGGAACTCTCGACTCGATGTATTGTGGATTTGGAACTCTCGACTCGATGTGTTGGGGATTTGGAACTCTCGACTCAAGTGATGGGGATTTGGAACTCTCGACTCGATGTGTTGGGGATTTGGAACTCTCGACTCGATGTATTGTGGATTTGGAACTCTCGACTCGATGTGTTGGGGATTTGGAACTCTCGACTCGATGTGTTGGGGATTTGGAACTCTCGACTGGGTCTGTTGGGGATTTGGAACTCTCCACTCGGTGTGTTGGGGATTTGGAACTCTCCACTCGGTGTGTTGGGGATTTGGAACTCTCAACTCGATGTGTTGGGGATTTGGAACTCTCGACTCAAGTGATGGGGATTTGGAACTCTCGACTCGATGTGTTGGGGATTTGGAACTCTCGACTCGATGTGTTGGGGATTTGGAACTCTCGACTGGGTCTGTTGGGGATTTGGAACTCTCCACTCGGTGTGTTGGGGATTTGGAACTCTCCACTCGGTGTGTTGGGGATTTGGAACTCTCCACTCGGTGTGTTGGGGATGTAGAACTCTCCTCTCGATGTGTTGGGGATTTGGAACTCTCCACGCGATGTGGTGGGGATTTGGAACTCTCCACTCGATGTGTTGGGGATTTGGAACTCTCCACTCGATGTGTTGGGGATTTGGAACTCTCCACTCTATGTGTTGGGGATTTGGAACTCTCCACTCGATGTGTTGGGGATTTGGAACTCTCCATTCGGTGCGTTGGGGATTTGGAATTCTCCATTCGGTGTGTTGGGGATTTGGAACTCTCCATTCGGTGTGTTGGGGATTTGGAACTCTCCACTCTATGTGTTGGGGATTTGGAACTCTCCATTCGGTGCGTTGGGGATTTGGAATTCTCCATTCGGTGTGTTGGGGATTTGGAACTTTCCACTCGGTGTGTTGGGGATTTGGAACTCTCCATTCGGTGCGTTGGGGATTTGGAATTCTCCATTCGGTGTGTTGGGGATTTGGAACTCTCCATTCGGTGTGTTGGGGATTTAGAACTCTCCACTCTATGTGTTGGGATTTGGAACTCTCCACTCGATGTGTTGGGGATTTGGAACTCTCCATTCGGTGTGTTGGGGATCTGGAACTCTCGACTCGGCGTGTCGGGGAAGGATGAAACTGTTTCAAGATCCCCTAAGCCACATACGCCAGTCCCTGGCAACTAGAAATATTTAAACAAAGAATACACACATAAACATGGCCAACAAGAACACCCAACTGTACACGGAAACACTGAGGTCACGTGAGACTCACCTCCCGGTAGTTCCTGAAGCCTGCCTCCCGGAATGTTGGTTTACATCTCAGGTTCTTCTGTAACAAGAGTGGCACGTATCGGGAACAGGAGGAGACTTGAGACTAGCAACCGTTCTCAACTAACGATGGATACACACATGGGAAGACCGAGAGAGAGAGAGAGAGAGAGAGTGAGAGAGAGAGAGAGAGAGAGAGAGAGAGAGAGAGAGAGAGAGAGAGAGAGAGAGAGAGAGAGAGAGAGTGGAGCGCACACTCATTATCATATGCGCCATAGTGAAAATCGTGACAGTTTCGGTTGGCCTTCTGACACCACCCACGGAGTCTTGGATCACACATGCGCTCTTGTTACAACTATACAATGTGGCAGGTCATTCGGTCATTTATGACTGCGTTTTCGCGTGTCCACTTTTTCAAGTTTGCCTATTGTCATTATTTTGTCAAGTGTTTTTCTCCCCATAGCATGCCTAAAAAATCTTGAATGTCAACGTCCAAATCTCTACTAAATTTACACCTTTCGTCTGTTTCTTATAAGACTCATATTCAATGGCATTTTATGCTTGTCTACTTGCTGTGTGTATTTCATTTGCATCCAACAGTGAAGGTTACATATAGCACTTCAGCACTCTTTTAATCACTGCAATTGACAGCTTTTTATTGGTTAATGTTTTCCATCTTGCAAAAGGCTACTTTTGCCGGGGCGATTCTTGTTTTTCTCTCTAAAAGACATCTTCCATCAGCCGTTATAACTGTTTCAAGAACGTTGTACCGATTCACCTGTTCAAGTACACACTAAACGACACGTCTATACAAGTCTGGAGATGATGTAATCGGCTGCAGCCTCGTTACCCGACTTGACTAAACAAGCGAAAGGTTAGAACGCTAGCACGATCTAGATCCTAGATCTCCACACAGTCTGTGCAGGTGAGTCAGTGCTCTCCTGCACTAACCAAGAGCACGAACGCCCCGTATATCATACACACTACAGCATCTTCTTTGGGAGGGAGGCAGACCTCAACAGATTCATCTACAAAAGGCGGGCAATGATACAAACTCCCGGCCTGGTGTGTGTACAGGTAAACTGAAGGTCACTTTCACACGCACTGGGCAAATGGGGCTGGACACACAGTTTATTGACCAAACGGCATTAGTGCTTGATGCGGCAGCCTTGACTTCCCAATACATTTCCTGGTATTTATTGTTGGTTGGGTCGACCCAGGAACCCGGGTCAATTTAACAACAAATGCGAAACAGCGCCCTGGTTCTGGTCGAACCCAGGCCCACCGGGGCGGCAGGCCAGCGTCTGCGGCGTGTGTTGGCTGCGATATAAACCAGGGTTCTCCTGGACGATAGTCATGTGAACTCCACCGCCAAGCCAGCTGACGGGAGGCTTCCGATCGTCAGAAGTGTTGCCACATGTTGAGGAACTTCTCGACGACCGGAAGCCTGCAGTGGAGTTCATATGACCATTCGTTCAGGTAAACGCTGGCTAATATCACAGGTAACATACACGGACCAGCACGGTAGAGCTTCAGCCAGCAGGATGGGGGAGGTTATCACGTGGCGAGTTATAATACTGCACATATCTTACCACCAGCGTATCATGCGAATGTGAGCCCGCTATAATCTCAAATTGATGGTGGGGGGGGGGGGGCTTGCTGGCCAGTCGGTGTTCGAATCTCCATAGATGCGGATTGTTTTTAATTGACCTGGTCCCAAGTGGACCCATTCTAGCATGCGTACAATACCTTAAGCGACCAACGGGAGAGTCACCACATCAGCCATCAAGTGCCGGTTGGTCTATGCAGTAAAGGCGACCAACGGGAGAGTCATCACATCAGCCATCAAGTGCCGGTTGGTCTATGTATACCCGGAGTGAGCACCATATATCCATGAGGCATCAAGGCACGTAACAGGATCCTTTACTTACATCAACATGAGGACAATAAGCACGCCTGGTCACTGCATTGTTTCTCGTAGGGTGATTTGCTTGGTATGTTACAACAGGTCACCTTATAGCTAACAACAAATATTATAACTGGTTACAACATCACGTCAGACCGAACAATAACAACACACCTGTGGGAATAACTCCGCCCTGCAATCCTATCTCTCTACAGTTTACAATCTGCCTTAAATAGTGCTGATATTTAACACATGAGATAAAAGGCCGTCGGTAACTTACCTGTTCTAGAATACCTATGCACGCATCATGCGCCACTATCTTGCACGCGATACATTTTCTTCGTGGACCCATTTTCTGAAATCAGATTTAAATCATATACAACAGTTCTGTATTCGGCTTGAGCTATATCACAGTAATAGATATGTCGCACATTAGCTATCACAAACAGCAGACATACATGTTAGCATTCAGACCTAGCTATCACAAACAGCAGACATACATGTTAGCGTTCAGACCTAGCTATCACAAACAGCAGACATGCATGTTAGCGTTCAGACTTTGCTATCACAAACAGCAGACATACATGTTAGCGTTCGGACTTAGCTATCACAAACAGCAGACACGAATGTTAGCGTTCGGACTTAGCTATCACAAACAGCAGACACGAATGTTAGCGTTCAGACTTAGCTATCACAAACAGCAGACACGAATGTTAGCGTTCAGACTTAGCTATCACAAACAACAGACATGAATGTTAGCGTTCAGACTTAGCTATCACAAACAGCAGACATGAATGTTAGCATTCAGACTTAGCTATCACAAACAGCAGACACGAATGTTAGCGTTCAGTCTTAGCTATCACAAACAACAGACATGAATGTTAGCATTCAGACTTAGCTATCACAAACAGCAGACACGAATGTTAGCGTTTAGACTTAGCTATCACAAACAACAGACATGAATGTTAGCATTCAGACTTAGCTATCACAAACAGCAGACATGAATGTTAGCATTCAGACTTAGCTATCACAAACAGCAGACATGCATGTTAGCGTTCAGACTTAGCTATCACAAACAACAGACATAAATGTTAGCGTTCAGACTTAGCTATCACAAACAACAGACACGAATGGTAGCGTTCAGACTTAGCTATCACAAACAACAGACATGCATGTTAGCGTTCAGTCTTAGCTATCACAAACAGCAGACACGAATGTTAGCGTTCAGACTTAGCTATCACAAACAGCAGACATGAATGTTAGCGTTCAGACCTAGCTATCACAAACAGCAGACATGCATGTTAGCGTTCAGACTTAGCAATCACAAACAGCAGACATGCATGTTAGCGTTCAGACTTAGCTATCACAAACAGCAGACACGAATGTTAGCATTCAGACTTAGCTATTACAAATAGCAGACACGAATGTTAGCATTCAGACTTAGCTATCACAAACAGCAGACACGAATGTTAGCGTTCAGACTTAGCTATCACAAACAGCAGACACGAATGTTGAATGTTAGCCACGGATGTTTGCGGGGCTGAGAGGTGTAACACGCTTAAGCTTTCTTTTATGACAGCGGCGTAGTGGATTCATTTCACAAGTTGGTGAACTGTACTTAAATGTTAACGTCTCGTCCTTGCCTTGGAGACGTAAATTGCAAGTACCTAAACTGTCAGAAGGGGTACGCCTGATGGCGAGGGACACTAGTAATGTGGGAAGCTAAATCTCACCGAAATCAATCCATTGTACTCACTAGTAGTAGAAACTAGTAGTAAAAGTAGCACTGTGTGGAATACGCTTGAGTTCAAAGCGAGCACAGGAATCAAACACATAAAAACCTAATCTCTTAGAAACAAACACGAATGTTAGCGTTCAATAGTAGCTTCCACAGACACAGACAAGACAGACACTAGCGTCTATTGTTAGCTACCACAGATACTAACTAGCATGCATGTTAACGTCCAATCTTAGATATCGCAGAAACAAACATGAAAGTTAGCGTTCAATATTACCTACCACATAAATCACAGACATGTTAACCTCCTTCTTCTTCTTCTTTCGTTCGCTTGAAATATGTCTATAACTGCAATGTTGTCTCTTGTATGAATCTAATAGTCTTTTTTAGTTCACTCAGCGGTTCATAGAGTTTATCTTCCACTGATGTCTCTCTAGGCCAGACGGTTCGCCTGGATATGTTGTAGTTTGGGCAGTCTTGGAGTATGTGCTCTGCTGTCTGCGACGCCAATCCACATGTGTACATGGCTGAGTCACCAATCTTGAATTTTGTATACATGTGGTTGCGTAATCTATTGTGTCCTGTTATGAGACGCAGAATAATGACCTGTTCTGGTCTGTCCATAACGTGGTAGTTGTCTTGAGTAGGGTTTAGTGCCTTCTGACTGATTTGATCATTCTTTTCTTTTAACCTCCTAACTTAGCTACTCCGATACACACATGAATGTTAACGTCGAATTTCAACAAACGCTAGAAACAGACATGCATGTTAAAGTCAAATTTCAGTATTTAAAAAATGGACATGACTGCTGACGTCGAATTTCAGTAGTCCCAACCATTAATATTAACATCGAAATTCAACAAACATGAATAATCACATCAAATCTCAACCACTGCAATCATGAATATTCACATCCAATCTTAGCAACCACAGAAACTTCTACGTCTGTTAAAACGTCAAATCTCAGCAACCACAGAAACTTTTATGAATGCCAACGTCGAATCTCAGCAACAATATAAATGTCTTTGGATGTTAAAACGTCAAATCGCAGCAACCACGGAAATTTCTATGAATGTTAAAGTCAAATCTTAGCAATCACATAAACTTCTATGAATGTTAACGTCGAGTCTCAGCAATCACAAAAACTTATATGGATGTTAAAACTTCACATCTCAGCACCCACCGACATTTCTATGAATGTTAACGTCAAATCTCAGCATCCACATAAACTTCTATGAGTGTTAACGTCAAATCTCACCAACCACAGACATTTCTATAAATGTAAACGTCGGATCTCAGCAACCACAGATACTTCTATCTCATCTCATCCCATCATGTTCCTCTTGTACCTTCGGTGTCTAGGTGAAGTATAAACTTCGTGAGAGTGCCCGTTTATGGGCTTCATATATCGATATTCCCATGGACTCTGCTATTCCCTCCGTCCAACGTTTACGTGGTCGGCCTCATCCTCTGTTTCCATCTGGTCTGTAGATCTTTGCTTGTTGTGGTATGCTGTTGACTGGTAACCTACTTGCATGGCCAAACCATTTGACTTGCTACTTTCTAATAAAATCTAGTGCTGCTTTAACCCCCACTTTAGTCCTGATTTCTTCATTTCTGATCTTATCTTTTCTTGATACGTTGAGTATTCTTCTCAGGAACCTCATTTCTGTTGTTGTGATTTTTCTTTTCTCTTTTTCTGTCATTATCCAGGTTTGGCATTGGTAACATAGAGTTGCTGTCTCTGCTTGGCTGGTTTCTTTACATATGTTGTCTATATATGTTATGGACAAGAAAGGGGACAGGACACAACCTTGTCGTACTCTAGATCTTATGGTGAAGGGTTCTGAGTGTCCTCTAGTTGCTCTCACGTTGCATTCACTGTTGTTGTATACATTTCTACATAGGTGTGTAGATGTGTACTCAATCCATATTGTTTAAGGATTTCCCACAGCGTGTTTCTATCTACTCTATCGAATGCCTTTTCTTGGTCGACAAAGGCTAAGTAGAGTGTTTCATTGAATTCGATTGATTTTTCTATAAGTTGTCTAAGAGCAAAAACGGCATCTGTGCATCCTGTGTTTTTCCTAAATCCAAGTTGTGTTTTGCTTAGCTGGGGTTCTAAAGTAGTTCTTAATCTTTTTTCAAGAATTTTGCAAAATATTGTCCCAGTATATGACTCAACAGTGAAATGCCTCTGTGTTGTGTGCAGTCTCTTTTGCTGCCTTTGTTTTTCCAAACTGGGATAATTATGACAGTTATAAAGTCAAATGTCAGCAACCACACAAATGTCAGCAACCACACAAATGTCAGCAACCACACAAATGTCAGCAACCACAGACACAGTAGCTTTAACCTCTGTACACCTTTCTCAGTTGGCGAGACGTACTTCGCATTTGGAGGGTAAAGGTTAGAACCAGCGTGTGCCTACTCAACAACTTACATTCTTCCTATTGCCTAGTATAAACCCCGATCGCTATTGATCTCTTCTGTTTCTATGAGTGTACATGTGAATTATTTCTCATATACTGCCCACTTCAATAGAAGATACCTTACATACAACGATGAAATACTTTCTTAACGAAGATTAATAACAATGGTGTTCAGTAATAGACCACGACACTTGCACCATTTGAGCTCTATAGTATCTGAAGGTGTGTGCGTATGTGAAGTAGGAGAAATATGTGTACGACATATGTGAATGCACTTTGAACATAACTATTACCATTTGACAATACGCACGCATACAACATATTTATTGCAACTCACCATACAACACGTACACATACAACATAGATGTTTCAACTCACCAGACAATCTGTTTCCATGGCGTAGCAATAATCCCCAGACGCGTTGGTCTCCACCCACAGATGCTCGCTGTTCTGTGCGTGCTCCTGTAGATTAGTGGCCAAGACATTGCGTCACATCATTGGGCATAACTACTAGTCTTTCTATTCACTAGGGTTTGGGGGGGGGAGAGGGAGGGAGAGAGAGAGGGAGGGAGGGAGGGAGAGAGATGGAGGGAGAGAGAGGGAGAGAGAGAGGGAGAGAGTGAGGGAGAGAGAGGGATAGAGAGAGGGAGGAAGGGAGAGAGAGAGAGAGAGAGAGAGAGAGAGGGAGGGAGAGAGAGGGAGAGAGAGAGAGGGAGAGAAAGATGGAGGGAGAGAGAGGGAGAGAGAGGGAGAGAGAGGGAGAGAGAGGGAGAGAGAGGGAGAGAGAGAGGGAGAGAGAGAGAATGAGGGAGAGAGAGGGAGAGAGAGAGGGAGAGGGAGAGAGAGAGGAGAGAGAGAGAGGGAGAGAGAGAGACCCCTCCCCCAACACACACACACGTGGAGACTGAGAGGTGAACAAATTAATGAACAACACAAGTTACAAGGATGATATGATGCATCTTTGTTGAACACAATTCACCGACTGTGTACTTGATACGTTCATTACTATGCTGACCTATGCTGTCAGTCACTACGAAACAATTAAATATAGCTTTATTTCCGAAACATATAGGTTTTCGTATCCCCTCTCTCTCTCTCTCTCTCTCTCTCTCTCTCTCTCTCTCTCTCTCTCTCTCTCTCTCTCTCTCTCTCTCTCTCTCTCTCTCTTCCTCTTCTTGTATTTTCCCCCCACATGCATTTGATTTAAAACAAAGTCTCACCACAGTCTTAGCTTATGTGGCAAGACATATTATATTAGTCTAATTTACTTGTGTTGTTTATGTGTGCGCGCGCGTGTGCCTGAGTGTGTAAGACAGAAAGACATACAGATAACTAGATTCTGAACACACAAAAGATTCTGAACACAGAAACAAATAGGTTTCCGACATGTGACAGTATTTACGTGATGAATTGTGACCGCATAGTCCACGTATCATCATCATCATCATCATCATCATCATCATCATCATCTTCATCATCATCATCATCATCATCATCATCATCATCATCATCATCATCATCATCATCTTCATGTTTCATGTTAAATAGCCAGGACGGTCACGTTTCGCCATTTCACACGATCACCGGAGTCATGAATCAGCTGTTGTCTTGTCTAGACCATGCCACGTGGTCAAGCCATTCATATATTCACTTCTCTGTCTTTCACTTGTTCTTTTCCCCTCAACCTTGCCAGTTGTAACCAAGTTCTCTAGTTTCTAGCTTCTCATAACGTACCCACACCATTTTACATGTCTACGTCTAATTTCTCTAATCAGTTTACGATTTTCCACGTAAGCAGGATGCTGATGACAGTGCGGGCTTGATGTGTTTGATATGATGCTCCTGGTTTCTCCGTGCACCACATTAAAGATGGACAGTGCGACTGTGTTGTTGATGTGTATGTGCGACTAGACAGTTAGTTATCCCCTGACATGTCGAAAACAACAAACAATGAAGTCGTCTGCACCAGTTTCATGTTTACGGCTTCAGTTCCTGTCCAAACATCCTCGTGTATGAGGTTCCGCCCTAAACGGAAGACGGGGTCATCATAGGACGGACATTCCTCGACATTCAGAACGGCTTCCACAATTACAGAGCCGGCACAGGATATCCCGCGTATATGCTCACTCAAGACATGATGACGTCCTGCACATGGCTGCCTGCCTCAACTTCCCATCCTGCGATGACTGTTTATTTCAGATTGCATCTATAGGTCGTATACAAACCGAAAGCGTGTCTGGATTTGATGGCTTCCTCAACATTTTGCGATGTTGAATTACGGATGTGAGTAGATCACAGCGGGGATCACCTTGTCAAGTAAACCTTTGTTGGTTAGACAGTTCAAACAGCAACAGTGTTGCCTGTTTTACAAGTACCATTCTTGCTTAGACACATTATTCTGAAACGTCTCGAAATGAGGCGTGTTCAATGTTGAGCTCGAGTCCTGGAGCATACGGCAGTAAGCATTATCCCTTTCAGTGGATGAGCAAAGAGACGTTTCTTGCCGTGCACCTGTCAGTGTCTCCGTGGTGATGTATAAAGCTGGTGTTGACTGCAATGTCCTGTAAAGGGTGTGCAACTTTTTAAAAAAAAACTGCTTGTGAGAATTTGACTCCACATTAGGAATACCCTCATCATAATCATAATTATCATCATCATCATCATCAACATCATCATTGTCACAGGGCTGACCGCTAACGGCCGCTAGGTCACTGTAGCGCGGCCATCAGATCAGCTCAACTGCGCTCTTGCTCGTTGTATGATCTAGGAGTAAGCTATACACTGAGTGTGTGGGTTCGTGCCCACATCAGACGACAACAACACGACAACCATCACAGTGAAAAGGACTCAAGTAAACTCTGGTGATGTGACAATCAACAGTATATTGACTGTTGGCAAAACATCAATGAAGTACTCACATGTCTACGATGCTGATGCCTTCAGGCACGCACACCCGTCAAACATTGCCTCATCAGTCTCACAATGCACACTGTCGACCCGGCTACAGTCCTAACTGTCGAGGTTACCTACATGCTATCTTACCCGATGCTTGAAGCATTTACACTATCCCACTCGGGTGTCAGAAGCTAAACCTGATCCATGACACCTCGTCCGATGCCTGCTCGTGTAAGTAGTTGCGATGTATTGTGCAGTGTCCACATGTGAGTGGAGTGCATGCGTGCCTTGGAGGTACAATGTTCCCATGTGCCTGCTAGATGTGAGTCCTCTCAATGCTGGCCACCAACTGCCCCACGACAACCGTTTTGTTGTTAATCTACGCACTTGTGACGTCGCCCTTGTTCCGTCAAAGTGCTATATGGTGCTCTTCTTCTACTTTAATCTTCTAGTGCACTTGCCTACTCTTTTAACTCTGTCTGGCTGTCATTCAGGCCATGACAATCATCATCATCATCATCATCATCATCATCATCATCATCATCATCATCATCATCATCATCATCATCATCATTATCATCATCATCATCACGTAGAAGGTCCTTTGTTGAATGCCGCTCTCATCACGGCCTGTAGAACATATTCTCGATCCTTTGCTTGTTCCCCTGCCTCATGCTATGTCATGCCCAAGTCATTCTCAATGTTCTGTGTCCATTTGGTGCGGATCGACCCCTGCCTCTACGTCCCTGAATGACGCCTCCCATCGCTGCTATTTCCACACCACCACGGCGTTTCATATGGCCAATTTGTTTTAAAGACACGATACTGTTGATGGGCCATTTGTCTTCGATGTTCAGATCTTGTAGAATATCATACATGTTCTCCTGTTTGGTCGACTCTATTCTAAGGTGTTCAGATCTTGTAGAATATCACACATGTTCTCCTGTTTGGTCGACTCTATTCTAAGATGTTCAGATCTTGTAGAATATCATACATTTTCTCCTGTTTGGTCGACTCTATTCTAAGATGTTCAGATCTTGTAGAATATCATACATGTTCTCCTGTTTGGTCGACTCTATTCTAAGATGTTCAGATCTTGTAGATTATCATATATTTTCTCCTGTTTGGTCGACTCTATTCTAAGGTGTTCAGATCTTGTAGAATATCATACATGTTCTCCTGTTTGGTCGACTCTATTCTAAGGTCTTCAGATCTTGTAGAATATCATACATGTTCTCCTGTTTGGTCGACTCTATTCTAAGGTGTTCAGATCTTGTAGAATATCATACATTTTCTCCTGTTTGGTCGACTCTATTCTAAGATGTTCAGATCTTGTAGAATATCATACATGTTCTCCTGTTTGGTCGACTCTATTCTAAGGTGTTCAGATTTTGTAGAATATCATACATGTTCTCCTGTTTGGTCGACTCTATTCTAAGATGTTCAGATCTTGTAGAATATCATACATGTTCTCCTGTTTGGTCGACTCTATTCTAAGATGTTCATATCTTGTAGATTATCATATATTTTCTCCTGTTTGGTCGACTCTATTCTAAGATGTTCAGATCTTGTAGAATATCATACATGTTCTCCTGTTTGGTCGACTCTATTCTAAGGTGTTCAGATCTTGTAGAATATCATACATGTTCTCCTGTTTGGTCGACTCTATTCTAAGATGTTCATATCTTGTAGAATATCATACATTTTCTCCTGTTTGGTCGACTCTATTCTAAGGTGTTCAGATCTTGTAGAATATCATACATTTTCTCCTGTTTGGTCGACTCTATTCTAAGGTGTTCAGATCTTGTATAATATCATACATGTTCTCCTGTTTGGTCGACTCTATTCTAAGGTGGTCAGATCTTGTAGAATATCATACATTTTCTCCTGTTTGGTCGACCCTATTCTAAGATGTTCAGATCTTGTAGAATATCATACATGTTCTCCTGTTTGGTCGACTCTATTCTAAGATGTTCATATCTTGTAGAATATCATACATTTTCTCCTGTTTGGTCGACTCTATTCTAAGATGTTCATATCTTGTAGAATATCATACATTTTCTCCTGTTTGGAAGACTCTATTCTAAGGTGTTCAGATCTTGTAGAATATCATACATGTTCTCCTGTTTGGTCGACTCTATTCTGTATAGATGGACAGACGGACAGTTAGAGCATTGCTTTGCTGATCAGGCAGCTTCTGCAGCTTGTCTTGTTCCAGGCGTATCTGGAACAAGACAAGCTGCAGAAGCTGCCTGATCAGCAAAGCAATGCTCTATCTATCTATCTATCTATCTATCTATCTATCTATCTATCTATCTATCTATCTATCTAGTTAGCTTTGTTGTTTTTATAACCTCATGCAATATTAACGAGGATCTTAGAGTGAGTAGAGTAGGCCTCCAGAGATACGATGACCATAAATTATTAAGTGGTGATACCCTTGGCTTTTATCTGTCTCTGGCTTGTCATGACTGAAATGGTAATCCTATTGATGATAGCCCGTGTCTAAAGTCTCTCACATATAAGTTAGTGTTAATGTTCAGTGAAGGGGTACCCTACGAATGGGACATTGTTGGCACGATAAGTATAAACCTTACACACAACTTCTAAATGACACTATGTTGCTATTTAAAGTAAACATTAGAGCCAAATTCCTTTGAAGTAAACTAGACAGACCGAGAGAGGGATCTTGCTGCATGGGCAACACATGGTCTCTAAATGCAACCCAGGATTTGTGTTATGGAGAGGTATAAATCCATTTTACAAACTATCGTCTGTCAACACGGCAAGGTGCCAGCCACATATATATATATATATATATATATATATATATATATATATATATATATATATATATATATATATATATATATATATATATATATATATATTTGTGTCCTTGTTCTAATTGTTTTTCATTTTAGCATACGTTTCGTTCGGTTATTATGCATTAAAGTAGTACTGTCTGTAGTGTCTGGTCCGTGTTTATATGTTGTGCTTTGCATATCTGTTTGCCAATGTTTACCGTAATTGTGTTCTTTAAAGCTGCATTACTTCGTGTTATTGTATATATCTACAAGGGTTTCGTCCGAGAATCACTATAACATGAGTACGTTTCTGTTTACAACGCACACGTATAGACGCGCAATGATCGTTTGTACCACTTACCCATATGAAACTCTCTCTCTCTCTCTCTCTCTCTCCCCCCCCCCCCCCCCCCCAGTACCCTTCTGCCCGCCCATGGTATTTTTTCCATTTCCATCAGAAACCACATTTCCAAGGAAAATAAAATACAAGAAATCGCGAAGTCTGAAGTAACATTCTACATATTAATTGATGCTCTTCCCACGTTCTGATATGCCTTTGTGTGGACTTGACACGGTGACGAGGACATTTATAGAAACTGAAACTCTGTATGTTTTCTGGTTTAACCAACACCTACATCGCACCATCCGTCCTTTAACTTAAATCTACCAATACATCTACACCAATTCTTTCCTCCATCCATCCACGCATCCTCACTTTACATCTGTTCATGCATACGCATTCAGCCATCCATCCCTCTACGCAGGTTATTATTTATTTTGTCTATCTTCTGTATATATTAGCCCATTCACGTCATCGTTCCTGATATACCTATTCATCGACACATCTACTCACCAACCCCTCTGAACTTTAAATCACATATCCACACTCACCAACTTTGGCTTCTAAAATCACTCCACCTACCCACTACCTTAGCAACTAAACTATATTATAAACGATACCTAATTACCTACCTACCTACCTGTCTGCGGTCTGCCTACCTATTTTCTCTGTCTAGGCAATCGTACATACAAACTCTCTCTCTCTCTCTCTCTCTCTCTCTCTCTCTCTCTCTCTCTCTCTCTCTCTCTCTCTCTCTCTCTCAGCGGTACTCTGAGAACATGTTTATGAATCTAGTGTACGTTTTAACATCCACAAACAAACAAACACACGTGCGAGGGCGCGACACTAAACTAGCCTAGATGAGGCTCGGCACATCACACAGACTGGTGCCATAAAGCAGTAATGTAAGGAACAACACATGGCCTGGGTAAATTACAAGGAGGAAAGCCAGCTAAAGATATTTTCATCAGCGTGTGGGCTAACAAGATCTGAGGAAATCTAAAACCTCCCCACGTGGAAGACAAGACAACAACCAGCAGGGAGAGGTGATCAATACTCTGTATCCATCATCTCGGAGACATTGCTGCCACGGTAACATGACACCTCTACTGGTCACACTGAAGCGACAGCAACGGCAGCGACAAACAAATAAAACACACATTACCGGGGCAGCTCTGAAACAACTGACATAACATGAGAAATAGATTCACGGGTTTTGATTCGCATTCATAGAAGGCACTGGAGAGGAAAAGAAATCATCAGAGGACACGATCATTATGATATATCACGTCCTTTGAAGAACGTGGCTCTATGAGTTTCTAGATCCTCTGCCATTCCTCATGCGGCATACACCCTCGTGCCCGTGGTATCTGTAATGTCCGGTGTCCATCTTTCTGCGGTTCGACACCTGTCTTTTCTTCGATGAACCACGTCGTCCATGTCTGTTCTTTCCAAGCCACAGCGACGCTCAACTCGGCCAAAGTATTGCCCTGTGGGAGATGCGAGGCTGTTTGTGAGTTAGCTTTCTCCAATGCTCAGATCTGGTGGAATATCAGACTAGATAACAGACAGTTACTGCAATACTGAGATCTGTAACTGTTACATATGCTGGAATATCAAACTAGATAACAGACAGTTACTGCAATACTGGGATCTGTAACTGCTACGATGCTCAGATATGCTGTAATATCAAACTAGATAACAGACAGTTACTGCAATACTGGGATATGCAACTGTTACATTGCTCAGATATGCTGGAATATCAAACTAGATAACAGACAGTTACTGCAATACTGGGATCTGTAACTGTTACGCTAGAGCAGAAACTGAACATGCAGTAGAAACTCTTATTCACAATTTTAAAAATTCGACCGTAGAAAAGCTTCAACCACAAAATCTAACCAGCCATGAACAAGTCCACTAATGACAACAGTAACCATGCCAACCAAGTGCAACGGAGGTTCCTCTAGCATCTAGAAGAAGACATGGCGCGATGCCAAGGAAGTTGCAAGGAGTCCGGATCGCGGACTGTCTTCCTGTCAAGTAGGGACATCTCCAGAACTAGCACATAGAATCGTCTTAGTGAAACCTACATGGTCAAAAACAAAGGGGGGTGGGGGAGACCTAAATGTCAAGGACAGAGAAGTAGAATTAGACATGAACAATATGAGGACACGGACAGAGGTGCAGGGGACAGCTAGAATAAAGGAGCCTGGGGGTGAGCTGGTTCAGGGCCTATGTCCCACTGAGGGCTGGAGAGAAACAGAAATTTTTTATATATATATATATATATATATATATATATATATATATATATATATATATATATATATATATATATATATATATATATATAAGTAGGAGCTATACGTAGTTCAGCTGCCTGCTTCGCGCTCTGAAGGCTGTGGGTTCGAATCAAGCCTCCGCCATTCCGTTCACGGGGGCAATGTTTCCGGAGACTCCTAGGCCTTGTCTCTGGAGCTGTGCGTTCGGCAGGCCACCCTGCGGAAACAGACCGAGCCATATGGGATACAACACGGTGCAATGAAATCGATCCTTCCCCCTCCCCTAAAATATTTTATTGTATATATTTATTTATTATGATATATTGTATGTGTATGATATATGGTATTGTGTATGGTTTGGTGGCATAATGTAAACAACTTGAGTTATGATGATGACATGGTACTGGTCGTTGAAAAATGAAACTCAGTTACAAGAAATGATACACCTCACAAGATCATCACAGTTCTGGATCAGGTGTCTTTTCTGGTTCTCATAATGCCATAGGGAAAAAATTAATTAGGTATTTATCTCTTGATGTTTCCTTGGCTCTGTTCCTATCAATTCTACCAGCCACTAAGTCTTCCAATTTGTTTCTCTTCATCACGTGCCCAAACATCTCGACCGCCTATGTATAACTTACCTAATCAGTTTACGGTTTTCGTTTGTGTCTTAAAGGCCTGTGTCATTGGTTCTTCTCTCCATCCATGGTATTCTTTGCATTTTCCTCAGAAACTAAATCTCCGCTGCCATTAGATGTTTTTCAGCTCGTCTGCTTTTTGGCCATGTTTCTCGTGCATCCATTAGTATAGGTTCTATATTTAGAACTTGAACGCTCGGTTAATCACTGACATTGAAAGCTTGTTAGCGTCGTCCACTTGTCTGTGAGGCCTCATTCAGAGATCCATAATATAATCTATTACATATGGAAACCCTGTCAGTTAATGAACCCAGGTTTACATACTGACTTTCTTTATGATTGTGTTCGTCAGTGAGTATATTATCCATCTTGCAATAGGCTAAATGTGGCCTAACGCTTCTTGTTATAATCTCTACAAAGCATAATCTAATCTCTGGCAAGCATCATCTAATCTCTGGCAAGCATCATCTAACCTCTGGCAAGCACCATCTAATCTCTGGCAAGCACCATCTAATCTTTGGCAAGCATCAGAAGTGTTGACTGCTCCAAGAAGCACCATCTAATCTCTGACAAGCATCATCTAATCTCTGAAAAGCATCATCTAATCTCTGACAAGCATCATCTAATCTCTGGTAAGCATAAGACGTGTTGACTGCTCCAAGAAGCACAATCTAATCTCTGGCAAGCATCATCTAATCTCTGATAAGCATCATCTAATCTCTGACAAGCATCATCTAATCTCTGACAAGCGTCATCTAATCTCTGGTAAGCGTCATCTAATCTCTGACAAGCATCATCTAATCTCTGACAAGCATCATCTAATCTCTGACAAGCATCATCTAATCTCTGATAAGCATCATCTAATCTCTGACAAGCATCATCTAATCTCTGACAAGCATCATCTAATCTCTGGCAAGCATCATCTAATCTCTGGCAAGCATCATCTAATCTCTGACAAGCATCATCTAATCTCTTGCAAGCATCATCTAATCTCTGACAAGCATCATCTAATCTCTGACAAGCATCATCTAATCTCTGACAAGCATCATCTAATCTCTGACAAGCATCATCTAATCTCTGGCAAGCATCATCTAATCTCTTGCAAGCATCATCTAATCTCTGGCAAGCATCATCTAATCTCTGACAAGCATCATCTAATCTCTGGCAAGCATCATCTAATCTCTGACAAGCATCATCTAATCTCTGACAAGCATCATCTAATCTCTGACAAGCATCATCTAATCTCTGACAAGCATCATCTAATCTCTGGCAAGCATCATCTAATCTCTGGCAAGCATCATCTAATCTCTGGCAAGCGTCATCTAATCTCTTGCAAGCATAATCTAATCTCTTGCAAGCATCATCTAATCTCTTGCAAGCATCATCTAATCTCTGGCAAGCATCATCTAATCTCTGGCAAGCATCATCTAATCTCTGACAAGCATCATCTAATCTCTGGCAAGCATCATCTAATCTCTGACAAGCATCATCTAATCTCTGACAAGCATCATCTAATCTCTGGCAAGCATCATCTAATCTCTTGCAAGCATCATCTAATCTCTGACAAGCATCATCTAATCTCTGACAAGCGTCATCTAATCTCTGGTAAGCGTCATCTAATATCTGCCAAGCATCAGAAGTGTTGACTGCTCCAAGGAGCCCCATCTAATCTCTGGTAAGCATCATCTAATCTCTTGCAAGCATCATCTAATCTCTGATAAGCATCATCTAATCTCTTGCAAGCCATCTAATCTCTTGCAAGCATCATCTAATCTCTGAAAAGCATCATCTAATCTCTGGCAAGCATCATCTAATCTCTGGCAAGCATCATCTAATCTCTGACAAGCATCATCTAATCTCTGGCAAGCATCATCTAATCTCTGACAAGCATCATCTAATCTCTTGCAAGCATAATCTAATCTCTGACAAGCATCATCTAATCTCTGACAAGCATCATCTAATCTCTGACAAGCGTCATCTAATCTCTGACAAGCATCATCTAATCTCTGACAAGCATCATCTAATCTCTGACAAGCATCATCTAATCTCTGGCAAGCATCATCTAATCTCTGACAAGCGTCATCTAATCTCTGACAAGCATCATCTAATCTCTGACAAGCATCATCTAATCTCTGGCAAGCATCATCTAATCTCTGACAAGCGTCATCTAATCTCTGACAAGCATCATCTAATCTCTGGCAAGCATCATCTAATCTCTGGAAAGCATCATCTAATCTCTGGCAAGCGTCATCTAATCTCTGACAAGCATCATCTAATCTCTGACAAGCATCATCTAATCTCTGGCAAGCATCATCTAATCTCTGACAAGCATCATCTAATCTCTTGCAAGCATCATCTAATCTCTGGCAAGCATAATCTAATCTCTGACAAGCATCATCTAATCTCTGACAAGCATCATCTAATCTCTGGCAAGCATCATCTAATCTCTTGCAAGCATCATCTAATCTCTGACAA